>JAQIXW010001434.1:0-19454 GCA_034700685.1 Willowsia buskii | reverse complement strand
TGTTGAATAAACTCAATTCAACGAAACATCCCTTCAATTCACTCTATATGAATCTTCACTCTTGATAACACTGAAGTCGAAGAAATTTGAAACCGAGGAAATAAACACTTATTTATTGGAACACAATACTGCCGTGTATTTATCAATACTTCAATCAATGAACTAAATATATTTATCAATGGTAAAGTTGGTCCACATTATTGCATGAAAAATATTATACATTATACTTGCATGATAATCGCTTCTTACCATTTTGATTAATCAAAACTTTAAAACTTTTGAACTCCACTAAATTAATTAACTTTTTTTTTGTCTAGACTCCAGAGTAAATCTTCTAGTAATTTATTTAACCACTCTTTAAAATTCATGAAGGAAATGAGTCCATCGATAACAAAAGAGAAGCATCCAGCCTCCACTCAAGAAACACAACCGACACGATCAAACAAAGACGAAAGGCTATCCATTCCCAATTGTTACATGAGCTCCTCAATCTCTCGTGGTTTCTTCTACCAAAAGCGCACGATATGATTCATAAGATTGTTATGAAAGTAGCAAACAACAACAACGTCCTGTTTGTTTGTTTCTTCAACAATAGCCACAACTTCATTGATGAGCAGCTCTGCTCGCGTAAGTTTTTACGATCTACCCAAGCAACAACACAAGACTATGCGCGCAGTAATTTCATTGTCTCCAGTAACCAGCGCAGAGAGCGCAAGAGCAAATAAAAAAGTTATTATGACTTCGTTCTGCAGACGAAGCCCTAATTCAATTCTACGCAATAATGAAGCCAAACTATGCAACGTGAATGAAACTTCGTTGGGCATCAACGTTTCCAGTATCATGGATTCTACAAGACTACTGGTAAAGCCAACAATGCCTACTATAAATTCATACTCATTCACCAACAGCAACAATGCAGTGGATATGGCGAGGATGATGAAAGTGAAAAAACCAATTCAGCGTCTTATAAGCTTAAAAAGTGATGTCTGAAAAGTGTGTGCAGAGAAGTTAGATTGCCTTTTATTTAATAATGATTGCCTTGTCTGTTGTTTTATGTGGAGGTATGATGACTGTATAATTGGGAATGAATGTGATGCTATGTGATTCTCTCAGAACAAAGGGAAGAAGAGGCAAAAGAGCAAAAGTGTAGTTTTAATATGAGCGAAAATATGGGTGGTATCATCATCAACATCATCGTTAGTCTGTCTGACCAGATAACTGAACATAATTCTAAGCGGAGATTGAGTCAAGATAATAGGGCCCTATTCAATATCTCACGTGTCCTGCCTTAAAATTTCTTCAACCTTGTCTCCTCTCTGGATCATTGTCAGTATTACACGATTTATTGTGATGATGGTCGAATCTGATTGTGAGTAGGAAAATTGTAGACCAATTATGTATATTATTGTGCTTTTATCACTTAGTTAATGGAACTTAGGAACGTTATATTTTAAATGAGCTCTGTGAAAATCGCTTCGAAAACGGTTAACATTTCATTGCAATATCTTTGCATGTTACGTTTTTCTATTCCAGTCCAGAGAAAAAAAAATTAAATATATAGTTTAATTTCAGATGGAAGAGGTAAACGGGAACTTTTTGTTGGGCATAAACAAAACACAACTGGTTCAAAAAATGGATGCATGCTGGATCGTTGCCATGAACTTTAGCTAATTATTGTTTTTTTGATAGAATTAAAATTAAATGCACATAACTAACACGCTATAATGAGTAATATATAGGATGAGCTATCATACTAGACTCATACATAACATCAGTTTTTTAAACCATTTTTCTAGCCAAAGAAACCTGAAAAAATTGAAACTTCTGTTGGTATTTTAGCATATATGTATTTAAGTTATAAGCAAGACGATTTTCAACGTAAACAATTTTGATTAAATTTTTAAACACATGGTTGGATCTTAACAAGAAATTTGTAATATTTATCTGTATTTGTAGGCTCCTTTTTAACAAGAAATATTTAAAAGATAGGGAGGGCGAAGTGTAAACAAGGACAAAGAGAAGCGACTAGAGAGTAACTCGCTGTAGGAACGCTGAACGCGCTTATGCATACAAATTTCTTTGTGTTGTGTTTATGGACGGTAGTCTGCTAGTGAAGCTCCTTTCCTGTTGCACAACTGCATTCAACAGGTTAATAGCATTATGCCCTCTGCAATAAAAGTAAGGTATTATATTACATCTTATAAAATTTCATTCATAAATAGGTATTAATTATAAATTACATACATATAGCCTAGTTAAATAGACATGTACTGCTTGTGCATGCAAACTTAAGTACGCTCCTTTACCAGTACCTATTTCACATAATACTTAAGTCCGGTCCTGTCCAGAGGCCTTATGGATTGCTTCTTCGTGCAGAGTGCTTCGTTCATAAACATTTATGAGCAGAATGATGGGTTATTATAGGAAACGTTCTGAAACCTTAGATTGGAGAGCTTGAGTCATTAAAAGGGGAATAAATGGCCGGTTGGGCTGAACGCATAGACTAAAATCAGAATGAGGTAAGGCTTTTGGCGTGCCACTTATTGGAAACTGAGCCAATTTAAAGACAAGGAATACCGACTACTGTTTCTCTTGTAGTGTGTACGAGGGGACCTGCCCAAACAGTAATCATCACAATGATCATTTGACGAGCTGTGAACACCTTGTCCTGCCTTAAATTTCCAGCGAGCTACAAAGTGGTACTCTGAAACAAGCTGTGATTTGTTATGACAAGTGGTAAAAGATTTTGAAATTTCAAAATGAAATATATGCACGCAGTCGTTCTCAAAGTATTTTTTGCGTTTTAAAATATTTTATTTTTTCATTTATTCGTTAAAACATCAGAATGATAAGAGCTGCGAGAAAAATGTGGAATATTTTGACGTAGTAATTTAAAGTAAGGTTTAATAAAAACTTTAAATTAACACAGGTAACGTTTTAACACGAGTAAAGTATTAATCTTACAGAGAATTTGAATCTTTTCGATGAGGTAAGCAGAAGACAATGATGAACACAGGACACACCTATTAGGCTTCCTCCACACAGATAATTCCTAATTCTACTTACTGACATCTATCAACTATGTGAAGTTCTGAAGCGGAACAATGCGTGATGGATTAATTGATTCTCTGCATATTGGACAAGCGCCTTCGTTCCTCAGCCAGTCCATGATACAATCCCAGCAGTAGAGGTGCCCACAAGGTGTCACGCTAGAATGACGACGAGCTTCAAGACATAAACTACATTTCTTTGTTGGGTCCACATCGGAAATGCTCGAAGAACTGCGCTCATCATCTCCTTGCTGTTAAAATTAGGAAACAATATGGACTTGATTGATAAAAAAGTTCTGATAAAGTTGTGGAGGATTATTTCATTGAAAAATTCTAAGACACAAGTAATCAAAGCTAAAAAGGTATAATCTGCCGTTGCATAAGATACACATCAAACATCCGCAACTCAACATTTAACACTACTCTGTAGTTAATCAATGACTGCAAGGAAATAAATAAAATATGAATGAACAGAATATACAGCTTGTCTCATTCATTGTTTTTGTGCATTTAAGTAATGTGTGTATGACAAATTGACCTTGATCTTCTACAGATAGTGTGAAATGAAGGCTGATTAAAATGCATTTTTAGTAATAACTGCTCATGTGACTAAAGCTTATTAGGTATTTAGAATCTACAAGCTGAGATAAATAAGACAAATTATTTGCGGAAAATCATACATTTTTTCGGAGAGCAGGTGCCAATTGGTAATTGTGTTTTATCTTCATTTGAGCCTTAATGTATTGGAATGAGTCGTGGGAAGCTGTAATTGCCAAATTCACAACGCTGAGCCACATCAAGTATTTCAGGTTTCTCCTGCTTTCTGCGTCCGTGTTGCCAAAATACTTTCGAACCAGTAGCTACAAAACAAATGTCAAAATTATAATGATAAGTTTTACGGTTTTATCTTCTTTAATCGCCTGTTGCTTTGGAAACAAACTTACATAATTGATTCCTCCCAGTCGCTTAGAGAATTCATAAAATCTTCCATTCATATAGAAAACGGCAAGATGGAGTTGCGACAACAATGGCAAGAAATGCTGATAAAAACGACCAATTTGAAGTACAGAGTCTACGATTGCATTCAGGTACGCCGGGAAAGGTTGAACTTCATTCCGTTTCTGTTTGTAATCTTCTATCATTTTCAGTACATAATTGATAAATGGAGTTGCCAACGTTTGAGAAAAAATCATCAGAGAAATAACCTGTCGAAAAGTTAAAAATGTTCATTAGTTAATAAATACTTTGAATACAAATGCAAATACAACAAGAAATTGATAGTCGCTAAAATATTAAAGAAAGGACTTTTATTGCATAAATTGTTACAAACCTTAGTTGAAGGAATAGCTTTACGAGTACTATCCACTTGAATAATTCCAACATACTCCTCTCCAAGTGTCTGATATCCAAGGAGATTGGTGAGTGCATAGTATATTAAACCGGAACCGTACTTGGCATAGTCTTGATATCTCATCCATACCCTTTGTCCTAATTAAGTTGCAAAAAAATGAAAATCGCAACCTTAAACTTATTGTCATCACATTTTCCATATAATAATTCGATTATAACATCAACAAACGCATCTATAATTACCGAAAACCTCCAGTATCATCTCATCAATATCCTGCTTCAGTCTTTTAATGAATTCCTTGTCCCTCTGACATGCACGTATGACCTCTGCAGGACCTGGTGATTTCGGACCCATGGTGACTCCTTATTTCCTTCAAGTAGGATTTCCTTCAGCTCATTCAAGAATCTGCAAAAATATAATCCCAAAAACACATGCTTATCTTACAAATTCAATTGACATTTGCCTATTTTTACCACAATTCGCAGTCAGTTCTTTTCACAATGTCATGTACAAACTCAATAGTATAAAATAACATGAAAAGTATTCAGTACCTTTTCCACAACGTCAATTCCAGTCAAGTTGGTTAACTTAAACTGTCAAGTTTAAATCTCTTTCAGGTTGCAAATCAAGACTGTCTGGATTCTGGATGCGGAATGTTTTGGTCGGACAGCTGTACTGTAGCAATAACAATACAGGTGGCTCACCCCGCACACCGCATCCATGTGTGCAAGCTTGCCGATTGCAGACTTTTTGCAGACTGACGAATGAAAAGTGAATGAATGCATGTCACTTCCAGACGTGAAATTGCACGGTCCACATAAAACAAAGATTCTGAGGGCTTTCAAACAAGTTTCTGTAAGTGTTTATGATACATTAAATTAACAAGATAACATAACGGATTTAAAAGAACATAACTTCAACCTTGATGAATAGATTGTTAATTATAATCATCTTTTTTTAATTAATACTCTATTTTGTGTATCCAGTTTAATTGTTGATGAATGAATAAATAGACTTTTCGCCTTGTTTCCTGATTCTTCAAACTTGCCCCTAACGTTCCTCTGAGGGATCGCTGCCTTATCATTTCTGACTCTTTGTGCTCATTGCCCTCTCTGGCGTCTCTGGACAGATTTCTGTTAACTATCGAGCTCACACCTTGATGATAAACATAAAAGCTATTATATTAACATGGAATGTAGTGAAGCAACACTTCGCAAGATGTCGGCTTGCCGGTATTCTGCCTCGGCGGCACGTCAATGATCGCATGCAAACTTCTATCATCATCATGAATACTACGAATGATTAAATTATGTTATGCTGCCATCATAACACCAGATAATATTTTCACGCTATTCTTTCTTTCCCTTCAATTGATCATCATACTATGCAGCAATCTTAATTTTATGATGCCTTTATAATTTTATTGCCCCCTCTGAACTCATGAATATTCCATAGGTATCCTCTTGTAAAAGCACAAATCTCATTATGAATTGCTTAAATCAAACCATAATTTTGCAATCTTGAATTAGAAGCCTATAAAAAAGCTAGGCATGCTTTTAACTCTTTTTTACGTATGAATCATATTATTAGTATTGACTGACTGAGAAATGAAAATGTTCTCTCTTAACACCCAAAATTTTTACCAGCATCTTCTCCCATTATCATTATTACTCTTTTTACTCGAAAAACTGCTAAATTTACCAAACTATGCCCTACAAAAGCCGCACATTACTGCACCATGAAAAGCTCAAAGTACACACGATTAAACCAAGCCTTTTACTCATCTTTGGCTTACTTGTAGTTTTTCTTGTAATGTGAAGTACTCTGAAAAATTGTTATCTTGTAACCACCAACCTCTCTGCTAAATACCCTGACATGAGATGATACACACAGTATCACAGTACACAGTGCAGTAGTAATAATAGCGAACAGAAAAAGGAATGCGAAAGTTCCGCAGAAAAAATATATACTCTACACTACACACACACAAGTCATAATATGCACACTTCACTGAGGAGGAATAAATCATGTTAATAAGGAATAATTTTATATTTAGATGTCTAATGACAGCCACAACTATAAAGAAAAACCTTTTACCAACAATTCATTTCAAACAACCACCCACAAAGTTTCATTTTTGCAGTCACTCTGTAAAAAAACAATTATATGTAAAAGACTAGGGAAAAAGGGTTGCATATATCTTCCTCATTTAGAGCTGCAATAAGTATCATTTCTGTGCAGACGAGTGCAAATCACGGACATTTCATTATCTATTCAAACACCAACAAACTATTATGGTATCAAATGAGCACATATATTAATTCTCTTGCTGCCTCTCGCAACCTTACATTTTGTATCATTCTAACTCTTATTTTCATGTAATTTGTCTAAATTCGAAATCATCATATCATCATAGTTCACTTCACGTCCACATAAATATATCTCATCCTCATCATATTTATTATCCTTTTTTTACAGCTCATTCTTCTCTTGTGTCGAATGAATGCCAGAAGATGAGAAAGAACGAGAGAATGAATGCTTGTACCACTAAAACAACTTGAAGGGATGAATTCAAATTCGCAGCATGAAATGCAAACGGTGTTTCTTTTTAAAAAGAAAAATTCTGAAAAGAATGAGCGGAATGTAGAGAATGTATAAACAGATGAAAAAAAAGACAAAAACAAAACAGCATTTTTTAACACTGTTGCATATTCTCTCTCTACCACGTATATAATTTGCAGGTTGGTAGATGGGTATAGGAAGAAAATTATATGATAATTTTGATAGATTAATGAAAAGAAAGACAGAGAGAATGAGAGAAGCTGGTATAGTAACCCATATTTCTTTCCACCGACTCAAAAATTACAGTAGCAGTGAAATCGAAATGGAGATTTTGAAAAAAAGGATTCATTGAAAGAATAGGTATGTATGGGATCTTCTTTGATGAAATTACAGAGCGCACCCACACAAACAGTAAAACTGAGAGAACTTTCTTTCAGTGACTGCTTGTATCATCATCAATCATCATCATTAATAATCATTACAAGTTTTGATAATGATGATGGTTTTTTTTATATGAAGGGTCGCTCGCTCTCTGTGCTGGTCTTGGTCTATGGTTCACTTAACTCTTGTGGCTATTTCTACATTGCCAATTCATCTTGACCACATATATTTATCATGCAGATTGCTTGCATTTGCAGACCTGTGCCTGCATTTGGAAAAGAAAATCTATAACGAGGAGTAATTTTTATAAGGCCATTAAGATGTCAGTTGGTGTAAACGATGGGGAGATGGCTGTGTAAATAAATTGAATGAGTGGGTATACACGAGATTAAGTAAATTACCACAGGTTAAATGGATCATCATCATCCAGCCAGTGGAATATATGAAAAGACTGACAAGTTGTTCATACTCGCGTATATTATTCCACGAGTGGAGAGTAGAAAAAAACGGGGATTTGCAAAGTAAACAAATTTATTTTTGTCCAAAGTAACCCCGACGGAAGTGATGGGAAGGACAGAGAGGATCGTTTCTCTGAGTGAAGACATTTAACTCTATTTACTTATATAAATATTATAAGTGTGTTTGTGTATATGTATATACAGTGGTCATCATGTTGACCTACATTATATTATACTTGTCTTTTTTAAAAGGACTAGACTGAATTCCAATTTCCAATTGCATGTTTCCACCATTATTATGGGTCACGACACAGCCCACAAGAAAAACTTTTCTTCGCTTTCTGAAAGAAGAGGAAAAAAACTGTGTGATGCGCTATGCATGTTTCATTGTAAACGATCGATAGTTTTTTACTTTTACATTAGCTCTCGCATGCATTGGTCGGATGGTTGGAATGAGTGGATGATGAACTACAAAGTTTTTTTTTCTTCTTCAGTTTATTGGATTGGAAGTTGGAATTGAAAAGTTCGTGATGAAGTATCATTAGTCTCATTGATTTTTCGAAATGTAAATGAAGTTTTGAGAGTATCCGGAATAAAATGGAATACTTTATATGTTCATGTTTTTATTTGGAATTGTGTGCTCGTGTGCACACTCAGTTTTTTCTGTGCGATCACAAAATATCCAACTTTATGTATAATAGCACGTTTTTATGTGTTATTTCTGATTTTCATATGCATACCAATTATCGACACCACTTTCTGAGATAAATAAAATCGCAAACCGCAAAAGCACTCCATCCTATAATTTAGATGCACAGAGAGAAATAAGTGATAAGTATTAATCAATAAGAAAATTGTTCATAGGCATCCGACATGGCAGTAGCTAAAAGTTTTAGAAAAAACGATAGTCTTTTAATGCATTCCACCAAGCTCTGAATTTCTTCTGCTATTTTTCTCCAATTCTAAAGTGCAAAGATTTATATCACTAAAAGGAATTCACACTGCATATTATACTCATAGCGATGGTAATATTTCAAGCTAATTAATGTTTGTTATAACTATTATACCATTATTCATGTTACACCAATGTGTGGATCTTGTTTAAATTGGTTTAAAGCGCTGCGTATGTAACCAAGCCACTTTTTTTAAGGCGAATGAACAGACACTGAACTGTATTGGGTGTCTTTATGGTTACTTTTTTACTATCAGTATTTTTTTACGTTTGGGCATCTGGACTGTGTTCAGATATAAATCTACAATTTTTATGATGCATCTCGCAAGCCGTATCGTCATCGTCATGTCAGTTGCAACGTATTTTTTTCGTCTTCCCTGCAACCAATCTATTATGCAGGCAGAAAATGAAGCATGCAGTGATTCAATGACTAATGACATTAGGCACAAATCGTTCCTCTATGAATTCGTCATCTCTGTCACGTACATATAGTAAATAGGTAGAAAATACATGGATTCGTATGTGTGCAGTGGTGACGGACGGCAATAATATTTCTGTTTGCTTGCATTAATCATGTATTTCACTTTCAACAATTTTCTTCCAAGAAATTATCCTTCTTTCATGACCATATATATATTCTTAGGCCGTTGTCGTTCACACTTTGAGATTGACTCCATGCTGGTTCCATTTACGCAATGGGTAATAAATGCTAAAGATATTAGTGCCACTTGACTTTTCATGAAAAGACGTGTGTGTGTGATATGATAAAAATGAGCGAGCATTTCAGTAGAGAAGCGAGCTCGCAGAAGTGAACATGTTATTAGCACATTTTCCTCACACTCTTGGAAAACGGTTTTCTTTCATGCACACTCAACGCCGGACCATCTTCTTCAGTCATCATGATCGCATTCACAGTTGAATCTTAATCATTTACAATGAACTTCAACTCCTTTTTTCTTTGATATCAATAGCACAACGAAAAGACTGCAAGCTTTACATGTTTATGTACAACATCACACGGATATCTACTTCCTTTCAATGCCATCCACTTCCGGGAGCTGTTGTGTTGTGTGTAGTGTGAAGCACTCATGATTAGTTTGATTCCTAACCTAAAACTACATTAATGCATTTCCTATGATTCATCATGTTAATATGCAAGTTCCTTCTTCTGAGATAGATCTGATTTGCAGGCGAGTCATGTTCGTAGAAAGAAACGTAATGCACACACACGTCCATGTGTACTTAGTACTTATCATTTTTTCAACTTGTGACTAGAATAATGAGAGCAGTAATAATAATAATATGTAACCGCGTCAGAAAAAAAATATTTGTATGCTTTTTTTTACAAACTTGAGCAACAGTTAATAATGCTTTATGTCACTTCAACATAGAAATGCACACAAGTTCTCTTGCTGGTTGGTCGAACAGATATAATAAGATTGTGATGTGATGTAACAAGGAAAATTGTATATGATGGTTGAGGTAGGTTGAGCTAATGATTATAGATTAGTAGCAAACGTAATGGAAATAATAATACTTGACATTTCAGTTCAATCATTTTAAGACGAAGAAAATAAAATCAATTTTTCTTGTGGTAAATTCTTTTTCCATGTCAATCTGTAAAATTTAAAAGTACCACTAGGCTGTCATGATGAGTCATGACAACTTTTTTCTTAACTTTTCTTCCTATTCACCAGAGTTATCATAGCTGCTCAAAACTTTTGACAGTTACATAATTTCTAATTCTTTGGGTAGGTCTCATCGGGTCAAACTGTCTTTTTTTACAATTCTTTCCCATCACAAAATTTCTGCTGACAAGTCGTGTAAAACTCTTTTATTTTTTTTCTGCTTTCTTGTGCTCATCATGACATGACATGAAGTCAAGCTGTCTCAAATTAGCTGTGTTTCTCTTTCTCCTTGTGTGCTATCATTTATACCAGTAGAACCCTTTGTTTTTCTATCTTTGCAGCAAAAATTTGAGAACACACGTTTTTTTATCTGTTCACTTCTTTCTTGTCTCTCTGTCTGTGTGGTATGGTATATTAGTTTGCAGACTTGTTGTAGCATCCCATGACATGGCCTCATTTTCATTCCTGCTGACAACTAAACAATACATTGATTCTCCGACTGTCTCAATGAGAATTGCTTGTCTTTGTCTTCTTCCTACTGCATTTATATAATTCATTTTTTTCATGTCCTACCTGTAAATCTGCAACAGTTTTCATTTTGATCGCCATCATAATAATAATAAAGAAATGGACAAAGCATTATTCAGCATAAAATAATAACCATGATATTATATCACATATCACCCACAACTACTACTAAGGCCAGAGAGATAAGAACACTGCATAAAATATTTGCACATTCGCCAAAAAATATATTATACCATACCACCACCGCAACTTTTCCTCTCTCCACACTATATACTGCCACAACAATGATTGGTTTTTCTTCTGCTAAAAAAGAGCTCATGATCCGACTATGAAAGTTAACTAACCAAATAATAGCATGTTATATATTCCTTGAACAATAATACAATAGTAATAATAACATTATGTACAGTACATTCTACTTCCCTTTTTTCCCAAGTGTAACCCCAGCAATAAAAGAAAATATATATAGGTATTTGCTCGCATGCACACTTGTAATTTATTTCAAAGGAGAATGTAATGTGAATCATTATTGTATTATTCATCGTCATCATCATGGCACCATATTCACTCATTCCATTTTATTTTCCTTCTTCTTCTGACTCATTAAGCAGAGTTCTAACTGTATGTAATACTTTACTTCTTCTTTTTTTTCTCCTTCCAAATCGTCGTCATCATCAGAAATATTATAATTAACTATTGAGGAGCAGCAGCAGCAGAGCTTCTATAATATTATGTTGGCGAGTGTGTGTATTCATATCTGTGTGCTCTATCCCATCCCACCTCCTTTTACCCTGTCATCTTCTCCCCTTTTTTTCTCGTCTACACAAAGCTCTAATGGCTAATGCTATTAGTAAATATAATGGCAAACCTGCATAATACCATTTGCAAATTCTATAGCTCGTCCAACCTACTTGTCCAATTTTAGCACATGCCTTGTTATTTAAAATCCCTGGAAAAAAATTTGAAATCAAAGCGGCATTGTAAAAAGGGATATTATTGAATTTTTTTTCAGAGGGAGAGAGTGTGTGCGACTTTCATGAAAGAAGAATACTTTATTAAATCTTACAAGAGATCGTAAAAAGTTTCCTTTCATCATATTAAAGAGCCTAGACTCCAACGCGAATAAAGAGCACACAGACATTGATCTGGCTCATATTGTGAAAAAATAAAATGAGTGTGTATGTAATTTAATGATTCCATGAAATTAATATTACATCTTTTCTTCATATTATGATTCCATATGGAAAGCATCTCATGGGAATTGCACTATCGAATAAAATCCCAGTTTCTTTTCACGGCAGAAAAGATTCTTTTTTTGGAAAAAGGGATTTTGGAGAGAGATTCTTCTTTTTTTCTTGTCATGTCTCTCTCTCCCTTCTTATGTAAGTGTCTCCTTTTTCCTTTCTTCTTTGGCGATATGGAGTGTGTGTGGTGGTGGTGGTGGGCGAGAGCAAGAGGATTATTAATTTTGTATTATTAGATACACGAGGGGAGGAGGACGATTCGCAAAAATTCAATACAATTGAAAGCTCCTTTGTGTTCAACCATTCAGGGTAAAAGTAGAAAGAGAGATTGATAAAAGAAGGAGAGCTTCATGTTATTATGATTACTGAGTTATTCATCTTGTATAATAGTCGCCACGCGCAATTATTATTCTCATCATCTTCTCTTATACGGGCTTATATATTCACTTGAATGCACACAGACAAGACAAGACGCAAGTCTCCTCTCACTCTTCATAAGAATATGTGATCATATGAAGATTTGTCAACATTAAAAAATATATAAATATGATGATGTACATCCTCTTCTTTGAGATGCAAGACGAGATAAAATTACAGGTACTTAATTAAGAGACAAGTTGTCGTAAAACGCTAATCATCTATTATTCATAATATTATGCATGGCCTGGCCTGTTATTACAAGCGGATTGGAAATAATATACCGTTTGTTGTAGAAAGAGAGATTGGAAAACTACGCAGCAGTAGGCTTTACCTATATTTATCTGATGTTGTAATCACAGCTACATAACAATCAAATGATGTCGCAACTGCCATTGTGTGGTAGAAAGAGAGAGAGAGAAAACACCTTCCTTTATAACTTCCATATTGCCAATATTCTTTTGAGCCTTTGAAAAATATTGTTATAGGTTATATAAAATTTTCCTCTGTTTTTCCTCTCCGTGTGTGTGATGTGCTCCTTTTACTAATTATGCAAAATTCTTCTTCTGATCGTAGAATAACACATGAATCTATATACCTGGTATGGGGCCCTACCTGTGTGTGCAAACTTGCTACACTCATTTTCCGCATCATATTCATATTCTCTTGTTCATCATCACGATATCGCACGCGGACTAAAAGGGTTGATAGAACAGCAAGAAAATGCGTGCTAATGACAGAAAAGCTCGATCAAAGCTTTTGATGGAAAATGAAAAGTAGGCGAGAAGAAAGCGAACAGAAAACCGTTTGATGATATGCCATGCCTTTGAGCTCACATCATCATGCATGGGTAGGCAGAGAGAGGCAGAGGCTGGCACATTGCAAAAAAAAGGCCATAAACTATTTTTACTTCATCCAGGTAGACTCTGTCTCTCTCTCTCTCGGCTCGTTTGCTAGAGAAGAAGAGAAGGGGTTTGAGTGTTTCACATGGGATATATTCTTTTGCAGGTCGATCCAAATCCAATGCAAAAATAATATTTTCTCCTATATAACCCGGTATGGCAGCAGGATATTAGAATTTTCAATTAATTATGCGTCTTCACCAGCGATTTTCATGTTTTTTTTTCATGGGTAAAGATTGCAGAACGACTAATTTTGCAAGGTTTCATTTCCTCCTTCTAATCATACCGTTTTAGACAGACTTTAAAGTAGAATGTGTACCAGACCACCGATTGTGCCAAGTTTAGAAGTGGCATTTAAATCACGACATATAACTACCCAATACTAATATGGTTTTTTTCTCGCTAGTGATATCACACAACAGCGTATTATGAAAAGCATGCAAAATCATCTTTAACATTTTCCCTTTCATTGCTTTTTTTATTGAAGCCAAAGCCAGCAAAGGTCACACGAGGTTCAAAAGATCACACTATTTGATGCTGATTCTCCTTCATAATACCTACAGCATGAAAGGAATCTACAGAAGAAAAAAAACGCTTTGTGATGGATTGTGCAAACAAAGAAAAATTTATTTCCTTGTAACTTAACCTTATTTCAGGGAAGACACGCTTACGTGTGGCTCAAAATAAATGGCAATGTTGCAAAAAACGTACACACACGCCATGTATTTTACTACTACTGTTCTTTCTAAACTTAACCCTTTGCTTTCACAAAAAGTTAGACTTTGATGCTGTACAAGTTCTATATACTCTACTCACACTACTGTGTGTCTACTCTTGTACTCTCCATTCAGGTAAAATAAAACAACGCTAAAGAGATTACATTATTATTATGCATGCAAAAATACAATAGGAACATCTTCTCCTGTTTTCTAACAGAAAAATAGAAGAACTTTTTCTTCCTCCAGGAAATTTGTAAATGCAGAAAATATTTTACGAATACAAAATTGAACAAAGTACACGGTCAAATTACATTGGACACCATCATACATCATTTCGCCCGTGAGCATGGCGAAAAAAAGGGTTGAAAATTATATTATCATGTTTCCCTATTGAATCCCCAGCAATCCATACAATATATATGTATAGGTAGGTACATGATCTCTCCACTCTAGTTTCACAAGGTTCCATAAAGTAACTGTCTCATTTAAAAAGATCTCACTCAATCTAACCAAAAACGCAAATCATCCGACCATCCATCCGCCGTTCCTTTTCTTCCCTACTTTGTTGCTCCAGTTGTTCGAGAAGACAAGAAGACAACTACTTGTGAGAGCTTCCCTGTTCTCTCTGAGTTGAAGCAAAGCCGTCAAATGCAAAGCTTTTATCCGCTTCTTCGTCTTCTTCTCTTCTCCTGTCGACTTCACTTTAATATATAGGATATGACAGGATTCTCTCTGTTGAGCTCTCCACTCTCGTTTTAACTTTACATTAACTTTCCTTCGACAAAACTAGAGAGAGAAAAAATATGTAGACACATGGCCAACAGCAGCGGCACCAGGAGTGGCAATAATAACGGCAAGTACACACACACACAGACGGTTATATTGAGTAAATTCACTAAAGGCTCTTTTTTTTCTCCTAGTGCAAGCTTATATATTATTTATTAGAAACAGAAGCAAGGAGCCACTTCTGTGAGAACTCAAGTCTTACGGTTGCTTGGAAAAAAAGTAAAGGCAATTTTCTTCCTCCTTCTTTTCCTCTTCTATTCTCAATGGACAAAGTCATCAAATTGATAGTGGTGGAGATGAGGAGGAGTGTGAGTTGAGTAGTCGGAGAAGAAGGTGGTGGTGGTATGGTGTAGGTGTGAGTAGTAAACTCAATGAATTTTCATTTTTCTTTATTATTATTATTATGCATATACATCTCTATAGCATCTCTGCAAACTCCAAGTGGGAAAAAAGGGTGTAAAGAAAAAGTGTGGAATAATATGCAGAAAATGTGCTGCCACTCAGGCACCATATAAGAGATCCTCTTCTTCTCTCCACTCTCTTCACTTCTCAGTCGCACAATTTTCCTCTATATGAATGCTCAATCCTCAGTTGTATCGTAATATTTGCAGTGGCAAACGGACCGAGAGTAAAAGCAATACAATAAGATGGTATGATTAGAACTCTCTGCATATATAGTAGTCAGAGTAATAGCTTCCTTTAAACGGGCGCTATATGTATGATGTGTGTGTGCAGTAAAAAATGTGTGTCAAGTATTTACTCAAGCCTAAAACTACGATTGCTTGTTGTTGCTGCGTTCCTCCATGTCGTCATATTATTATTTTGTGTGTAGATTCATAAGCGAAAAAATTTTTGACTAGAGACCGACACACCACCATCCACAAAATCCACATGTGTGCGTCTCTCTGCAATCTTGACTTGACTTCTTTTTCTCTCGTGGTGATATAACGGGGGACAGAGAAGATGTAATCTTTATAGGAGGCGAACTACTCATGTCTGTCTCTATTGACAGGAAATATAGTAGTCCTTTTTTTACCCTGGATACTACCATGAATTTTTTAAACATGCAAACCCAAACTTTCTCCATTCCAAAAAAGTGGAAAACACTTTTAGCTCGTGTTGCCCCAACCCAACTGCAATTCATACAGAACACCTTTTTACCATCATCAACCCTTTTGTTTGCAGAGCATCAAATTCTCCTCACCCACCACATATCCGTTTTATTCCAGCTAATTTTCCTTTCAATAGAATTCTTTTCACGACTGGATTCCTCCACCTCCTTCCAATATCAATATTCTTCCTCTATAAAAAATACACTAGCAGAAAGTGTGACATGCCGTTACTCACTTGATTGTTGTGATTGCTTGCGCTGCTGCTATACCGACAAAAAATATGTATGCACATGGACTCAATGCTCTCTCTCTCCCCACACATTACTCCCAAAAAAATCTCCATTAATCCCACATGTATTTTCTCACAAAGTGAAACTGAAATTGAACGCAGTGCAATGCAGGGTGCTTATTTTTTTTCTCCGGTCCTGTGGCGATAGTAATGCTTTTTTACTTCTATTCTCTCCACTCACCGTTCTTCTCTTTTTTTCCACTCTTTTTTTTCAAAAACTGCCTTCATCACAGACAACATTCCTCTACAATTTTTGCCCCTTGTTAAAAAAAAAAACTTGTAGTAGTAGCATAGCAGCATCATAGCATCATCATTATATCATCATCATCATCATCATCACAACTAAAACAGGTACATAGGCCAGGCAGGGCAAGCCAGGCCAAAAGAAAACCAAACAGACCAAAATGCCCACTACCACCACCACCGCTACTACAACAACTGCTCTGCCGCACTATTACAACTTCTCATATTACTTCTCCGATGACTAATACACTGACTCTACTACTACCAGCAGCACAGAGAAAAACTATATATTATACTGTATTTACAGCAACAGTCTATTTTTTAAAATGCATAAAAAAACAAGCGTATCCCAGGCCAGGCCACAAAAAAAGCATAGCACATACAACAAAAATATATAATTCCTTTTTCTACCTATCTATTATGCATTGTTGTGAGATGATGATGTGTATACATTATGTATACAAAGTTATCCTTCCTCACACACTAGAGAAGTTTCAAAAAATTCATTCGTATCATCTTTTTTAACACACATCATCCCTCTCCTATCCTCTAAAACATCTCTTCCCCATCCAAAAAAATATCTATACTTTTTATATATCCTCTCTCTCTAGAATATCTACCATATTTGAAACTAAATGCAGGAGGATGATTGTATGAAAGATGATAAAGCGAAAGAAACCAGAGCAAAACCAAGAGTCGTGTTTTTCCTTCTCTTCTCTCTACATTCACACAGACAGAGTTTCTCTGTTTTTTCCTCTCTAAAAGTTAGTTAGTAGCCATCTCACTTTACTTTACACACTCGCGTTTCTCTCTTCTCGCTTCCCTCTGATCCATCTCTTTGAGAGAACAAACCCAACTGTCTGTTTCTGTGTTTCTTTCTATTTGTATGTGTGCGTATGCCTATTACTACAATAGTGTAGATGGAAACTATCGATATATATTATGCATTGTATGTGGTCTTCGTCTCTGGTATGGTATATATAATTCCTGAGATATATATTTAGTGTGTGAGAGGAGATGATATTGAGTTTTAGTTGAGGTTCGTTCAAGTGACGCGTAAGCGCTTGCGGAAATGATGAAAAAACAACTGACATCGCCCAGTCAATTCACTTGTGCTTCAGAAGAGCAGCCAGAGTAGCAGAGAGTGTTTCTCCCATTTACTCTACACACACACATAGACGTATAATATTTACATGCAGAAAAATAAATAGTACTACTATCAAATACCGAGTACACATACCAGACCAGGCCAGACCACCTATA
This sequence comes from Willowsia buskii, assembly GCA_034700685.1. Lineage (NCBI taxonomy): Eukaryota > Metazoa > Arthropoda > Collembola > Entomobryomorpha > Entomobryidae > Willowsia > Willowsia buskii. The sequence goes on along the minus strand of JAQIXW010001434.1, from coordinate 1,569 downwards.
ATAATCAGGAGGAGAAGATAAGCTTATTTTGCTATATACCAACAGAAAAGCAACCACCACCACCACTGCATTTTGCACACACACTTCTCTCGCACAAAATAAAACCGTATAGCAAACTGTGAGAGAGCTGAGAGAAGAAAAAAAAAACGACAAGAGAGGAGAAGAAGAGGAGACGGAGGAGAAATAGAAGCAGAAGAAGAGCGAACGACCAAATAAGAAAAAAAATTTATGATTTTGATATGCATTCATACGAACAAACTGTTATTGTTGCTGGTGTGAAAAGGGTTACGTGCATTTGAAGATACAGAGAAAAAAAATTTTTTTTGGTGAGGAAAAAAATATATCAATTCTAATACATGTAATAATATAACTGGTACACTAACTGAATACCTGGTAGTTTTGTAAAAAGAGAAAAAAAATATATAGCGACATTAAAAAAAAGAAAGGGTTAATTTTTGTGGAGTAGTCTCAGTGTAGGAGTAGTAGTGGTGAAGGTGTTTATTTGAGAGAGAGGAGAATAATTAGTTGTGGAAGTTAATGATGAGCATTTATTATGATGATGAGGATGATCAGCTACTAGTCTGGGTTGTGTGAGGAGAGAAATTAAGAGAGAAAAAACGGACATTTATGTGTTTGTGTAGAGCAGCAAGTTTTGTATGTGTAATTTTTTATCGGTTGGTGTAATAAAAATTAATTATCATAATATTTATCTGCGACTGCTTGTCTTGTGCTGGGACTGAGGTGGTGACGGAGATTGTGGTTAATTTTTTTTTGTTGGGAGGAGGACGGTGAGTTGTCATTTTTTTGTGGTATTTGCAGATAGGCTGCTCACTAGTCATGATTAGTTGGAAGGATAAGTGATGTGTGTGCTCAGAGAAGAAGAAGAGAAATGCTGTGATTTATTGTTGTAATAATTGATAATTGAGTTGATAATGGGAATCTTTTGTTTAATAGTTGATTAGGGATATTATTATTGTGCTTCTGGAGGAGGAGAGTGCACAGATTTTTTGTTAGGGTTTTTTATTGTGTGTGTGTGTAACACCTGATGAGGGAGTAGAGAGAGAGAAAATATCTATATAGTTTTTTATCTGGAGTACGTGTTCCTGTTTTTTTGGAGGTGTGAGGTTGGAAGTTTTGTGCTGGTTTTATTTTGGAGGTGAACGCTCAACGACCGATAAGGCTGGTGATATAATTTTTTATTGGAGTGAAGATATTTTTATGAAAAGAAATATTATACAAGCAGAGGGGTGGCTGATAGCTGGTTTATTTATTTTGGCGTCTTATCAGTGAACCTGTATTAGTGGGGCTTAAAATAAAAGTGTGTGTGGGGTCTTGAGAGATTCGAAGCGTATAAATTTGTCCGTTTTTTTGTAGGATTGCATAATGTGTAAGGATAGTCAAGTGATTACTGAGGTGATATCGTTATCTATGCATTTTTTTATCGTTGAATATCCGGAATATGTCAACTAAGCATTTTTTCAGTGTAAAAAAAATAAAAAATGAGAGAATGTGCACGGCGTAAATTGGGGTTAAATGTCTCAAAGTGTCGCAATTTGTGAGGGATAGAAT
>JAQIXW010001433.1:0-19461 GCA_034700685.1 Willowsia buskii | reverse complement strand
CTCCTATTCTGGGGGTGAGGTGAAGAGCAGTGGGGCTGGGAAAGGGGGCGTTGTCGATTTGAGTGAGTACGAGGCTCTGGAGTACTTTAGGAAGCGACCGCATTTGCTGGCGCAGTTGAGGAAAGAGAGGATGGAGAGGGTGGAGTCGGGGGTTAGGAGGAGTCAAGGGGTTCGGCTGTCGAAGGGTAATTTGGGGTTTGGGGGAGTTTCTTGAGTGCTTTTTTGTGAGGAGTTGTGATTGAGATGTTTAATAAATTTTCGATTGATATTAAAAATTATGGTGTTAACAAATTTGATTAGTAGTCTCAAGTACCCCCAATTTTCTGTTTAAATTTTCTCATTCAAAACACCCAAAATAAATTTAGAGCAAATTTCCATAAAAAAGTCTCAAGTACCCCCAACAAATAATTTAATGAGTTAATAAGATAATTAAATTAAATATTAATAACTTAATTTTAAAAAATGAACAGGATTCAAGCCAGTAAACGCCCCAGAGCCAATAGCACGCGAGTACTACAAGTCGACCAGCACGACGGCCACCACGCCAGAGGATATCTTGACCAATCCTTCATACAGGTCGGGGAAGAAGATGAGGGGCAGCTGGTTGCTTAGGAACAGTAACGAGTATGTGGCGAATAAGAATGATCGGTTGGTGAGGATGTGGAGGGATATGCTTGATAAGTTGTGAGTTACAAATTTATTTGCAAATTTCTTAACACCAAATTTCCCGTCAAATTTTCAATCATGTTGAAATTCAACCAACAGAACCGCCGACGACGACGAAGACGAAGAAGACTTCCAGTCAGAAAACTCAAACGTCCGCCGCGTCGACACAAACGTCGAAGACACAGACCGCGAAGACCCACTCCCCTCATCAATCTCCGCCCGCCGCAGCTCAAACAACCCACTCTCCACCCACTGGTCATCAATCAAGCGGAAGTACTCAAAGGCCCAGATCAACGAAGCAAAGGAACGAATCCTCACGCTACTCGACTCTGGCTACGGTGACGAAGCACTCCACGAGATTGCAGAGGACGATGAGCTCCAGCACCATATCGAGTACGGTCACCATGACACTTCGTCTCATATGCCGCCACCTCCACCGCCGAGGATTAAAACGCTGAGTTTGACGAAGGGGTTGAGTGGGGCTGCTGCTGGGGCGTTTAAGGATCTTGTCAAGTTTTTCAAACTTGGGGTTAGTGTTGGGACTGGTCACTCGAGGGAGCCTGTGAACTATGAGCAGGTTGTGGATGAGCAGGAGGCGGAGGAGATTGGGGGGAGTGAGTGGAAGCCTGTGAGAAGGCCTCGTAAGTGACTTTGACCTTTGAACTTTCAATTTAATTTAATTTTAATTTACTGACCAACGGTTTTTGTGTCCTTCCAGTGATCTCATTCTCAGCCGGAATCTCGCTAAAGAACCCCTCCTCAAAGAAACCAACCCCCCCACCGCCCCACCACATCCACGAAGACTACGACGAGGACCTCCCACTGACCCACTACAGCTCCAGCTCCAAGCCGTACATCCCGACAGCGTTCAAGGGCATCAACACGTACATTGACGAGATAGCGACGACCCACGGGCACGCTTTGAAGCCGACCCCATACTCGTACGCTGCTGATGAGGAGATTGGCTCCGCTCCTGTGCAGTCTATAGATTACGGTGATGAGGAGGATAGTTTGGGGTATGGGTCTGGGACTTCGGCGACCTACGCTTCCGGTCCTTCACAGCAGTATTATGACAACGCTCCAGCGTACTCTTACGACCAGTACTCGACACTGAAGGCTGGATCTAAGAAGCAACCGAAGCAGGTGGCTGACCAACAGAGCGGCGCCGCTTCAACATGGCAACCCGTCTCCGCATCTGGCGTCAGTGGCGTCAACCCAGACGAGTACGAACTAGTCCCAAGCAGCGTGTACCTAAACGGACGCCACGACCCCCGCGATATCGCTGCCGTTGTGAAGCCCGCTGGGATCAGTGATGATCTCGTGAGGAGCGCTCTGCCAGCTGGTCTGAGGAACCTGAGGATCCTCGACTACCCGAACGAGTACAGGGGCTACGCCAACAGTCTGAACAGTATCAGTCAGGTGCTTGGGAAAGGGACTGTTGGGGTGAAGCCTACTGCTGAGAGCTTCACTAGTTTCAAGCACGCGATGAAGAAGCTGAGGGAGAATTATGTGGCGAAGGAGAGTGCTTATCTGCCTCCTGAGGAGCCTAGTTATGGGGGTCAGGAGTCGTTGATTCAGGAGCAGGAGAGTCACGTGAGGGGGGTTGTTGGGGGAGGGGCTTATGCTGGTGGGGTTTATACTACGGGTCAAGGGTTGAGTAGCAGTGGGTTAAGTGGATTGGGTAATGGAGGTGGTGTTTATACTGTTGGTGGGGGTGGGTTAAGTGGATTGAGTGGATTGAGCAATGGAGGTGGGGTGTATGCTACAGCTGGGAGTTTGAGTGGGTTGGGGGCAACTTACTACAATCCCGTTGTCCACCAGACTGGTTTGGTCGGGGCGCTGAGTGGGTTGGAGGGTGGGAATGTGTTTGCCACCGCTGATCGGATCAATAATTTGGGGCGGGGGAGCTCTGGCGCTGGGGGGTTGAGCAGCGTTTATGCTCAGCAGTTGCAGTTGCAGCAGCAAGCCGGGCAACCTGCTCAGAAAGGTGGGTCAATGACTTTAAAAATTATTATTTATTGTTTAAAAACTAATTAACGTAAAATTAATGTCACAGACGCCCTCGGCTTCTCAACAAACTACAATCTCCCTAGCAACATCGACCCAGACATCGCCGCCCTGCTAAAATCCGAACTCGACAAGGACGACGTACCAGACGACGTCCGCCAAGAATTCCTCGAAGCAAAAGAACAGGAACGAAAGGAACAAGCCCAAAAGCAAAGACAACAGTACCAATCAGCCAACCGTCGCGTTGACAACACCGAGTACACGATACAGCGTCAAGAACCCGAAGAACCCGACTACCAGCAACAAATTCAGCAAATTCAGCAAGAGAGCAGCGTCGACCACTCATCATCCGGTCGCCGTGTCGACAACAGCGTTGATCTCGCCCAGCAGACGCTGATCGACTCGCTGCTCACCTCTGCAGCCAAATCTGTCGCTAGTCCCCAGCAGCAGCAGCAGGCTTATCGACCTGCGCCGAGTGCGGTGCCGTTGCAGCAGTATGCACCGCCACCTCAGCAACAGCAACGACAGCAGGTGCAGTATGCGCATCCTACTAACCCGACGCCGAGGTTTCATGCTCAGAGTAGGGTGTTCCATCATCATCATCATAATTCTGTGCCGCCACCTCCGTCGCCTCCTGTCCTCACGACGAGGTTCTTTGCGCCGGTTAGTAACTTAATTATTCTTAATTTTTAATTTTAATTATTCTTTGCAACAAGTAATTAATATGAATGAATCCCACACAGATCCCAATAACCCCAACGCTCATGACGACAGCAATGAAGAACCCCCGCTACGCCAGCCCAGTCCCCCGCTACGTCATCGAACTCGCAAAGAAGCTCCAAGGCGACAAATCCGTCCAAGGAATAGTCCGAGTCTCAGCGAAGCGCGGAAGGGGTCTCCCCCCAATAGAGTACTTATACCCGGTGAAGGGCTAGAAAATAATAATTTAAAGCTAGGTGTAGACTAATTTATTTTTTTGCAATTTTAATTTATTTCTTGTAATATTTGCTCAACACAGCAGAACTGATAGTTACACAAACACGATGTTTTTTTCTTCCAAATATATAATTTACACGACGGTTAATTCTCTTTCTTGTTTTAAAACAAATAATGCAAAATAAAATAACACGGTTGTCATGGAAACACACTGTATAGTAGAGAGAGAGAATATATATTTCTTTTTATTTTACACACGGGGGCGCGTACACGAGCGCTGTCTAATGTCTGAAGTGAGAGGGGTGCTGGGTTTTTATTTTAAGGGGGTCCAGTTAAGCGGGGGGGTGCTTCGTTTTTTTTCAGTTTTGTTGGGCTTGGGCCTGCTTGCTCTTTGCCCATTGCTGAAATTGAAAGAAATTGATTAAATTAATTGCATGTTAAACATATGTGGATGTTAGTTGCCATGCGAATTTCTAAAATGTGAGTGAACGCATTACCTGATACTGCGTCTCATGTCCAAATCCCTCGTCATAGTTCCCCTTGATCTTGAATAGTTGCTTGAAATGGGTCGTGCAGAATAGCGTGCCCTTGTTCGACGTGAACGTGTCCATTCTGTAAACAAAAATATAAATATTAAGTTTCAGCTAGTGGGCGTGGCAACGAGGAAAAAGTTAAAAATAAACCCCACCCACCTGAGTATGCACTTGCACTGTGAGCACCTAAAGCAGTTCTTGTGGTACATCTTCCCCCCCGCCTCAATCTTCTCCATGACGTATACTCGTTTCTCGCAGAGGGCGCACTGCTCGTTGGAGCTCATGATTAAAGTACTAGACTGATGATTAGTGACGTCCGCCGGGAGACTGTTAAACGCACAAAACTGGGTTAGTTGCTGGGGCGACGTGGACGTGCTGGAGGATGAGCTATTTAGGTTGTTAGTGTTGAGCTACAAAGACACGCAAAAAAAACAAACGGTTAAGGAAAATCAAAAAAAAACTTTTTTTACGACTCCTCGTTACTCGCTCAACTTCTGTGGTGTCACTGCACAGAACCGGAAGCATAAACTATCGTAATTTGACTAGAAACAGTAAAAAGCGTATATAAAAAAAACCGCGACCACACGCTACACGAATCGCGTAATGCGAGATCATAAACCGCAAAAACGATAGGAAAACTTGCCAAGAAAACCCACAAGAAACACACACAACCTACACACTTGACACTCGAAGAGAAAACTCTTTTTTTCTCGCGAAAAGTTATGTCTTTTTCATGGTTAAGCGAGAAAAAGTTTGCGTTTTTATTTTATTTCTCCTTCTCTTTGAAAGCTCTGAGAAAATTGAGTGTTGAGCCAAGAACCGCGGTATATAGGTTTTTTTTATTAGTATCCACCCTTAACACACCCGATAGAGTGTGAATGAGGTCGTTAGTCGTTTATCGGAAATATCGTGTTAAGAGAACCTGACCTTGAACGATATATTTTTCTTCGGGGATTTAATATTTTTTCTCTTAATATTTTAGAATTCCGTTCAGGAATATTTAATAAGCAGCTGTTAGATTTTTGTTACATGATTTGTTACGATACAAAAAAACTGGGTTAAGATTATGACACTGAAGTGGGAAAAAAAAACACTTACGACTGCTGTTTGGTGATTTTTTATATTTTCTTTCTTCAGGTAACGATGACTACTCTTTTGAGGTCGGACTTCTTAAACGATCCGCTGAATTGACTAGCTCGATAGATCTCAGAGAACTGAAAAGTGATTTTTTTTTTCTCTACTCAAAGTATCGCAAGTTTTTTAAGGCAGTTTTTGCGAGAGATCGTGTTTTCGTTTAAAATAGACGATTTTCTTTCGATAAAATAAGAATTTTCTACTAGCGTGCGATGTGTATTTTTTTTGTAAAATATATGATCTTGGTATTAAAAATTCTATTTTTTGAACACAATCGGGCTAACAAGTAAAATATTTTGTGCCTTCTCTTTAGGTTAGTGGATGTTTTTGTATTTGTGAGTTTTATATATTTTTTTTAACACATGAGAGTGAATGGGAATGTTATTTTTCGAGGGAGATCTGCTGTGAAACGTAGCAAGATCAAGTTCAGTTGTGTTGATGAGTGAGGATTCTCTACACTCGGGGTCGGTCGGACGGATGCGTTTTTTTTTGTTGTATGGATGAGATGAGATGCTTTGTTCAGGTTGTGAGAGCTTCTCGGTTTGTGGAGTTATGCGAGCAGGTTGGCGATTTTTATTTTTTGGAATTTTTTATTCTGTTTGTTGTTTTTGTGAATGGACTTTTGGCTGGGGATCAAGATTTTTATGTTTTTAATGCGTTTTGTGGACATTGGGAAGGGTTTCAGTTTCGAGTTGTTTCGAGTTGCCCCTGGGATTTTTTTGAACATTTGAATTTAAATATTTTAAAAATTAAATTCAATTTTAAAATTTAGCCAACAACAAAATTCCCCAAAATGCTCACTCCCACGAAATGCACTCACTCTGAAAAAATAATGAACTCGCACATATGCAGATAGATTTACCCCCTAAAGGCGTTCTAAATTCACGTAACAATCAGAGCATAATGAATTGAAAGCACTGCTGCACCCAACAAAAAAAGAAACTTTTATTTCGAAAGCAGAGAGATATATAGAGCCGGACAGGAAACGCAAAGCGATGTGTAGCAATAAGTTACCCTAGAAACTAAAGAAGTATGTACAAAAAAACAACTATATATAAACTACACCAACATCTTCATAATTCTCATGACCTACGGTAATGTGTGTAAAATTTACAAATTTTTTTTTTCGGAGAGAGGTTGTTTCTATAGAAACGGTTGGAAAATTTAAACGATATTTTTCTTTACCCCCCGAACCAAAAAAAGCTGCCACCCCCATCCAACACTAAAGCATAACTTCTTACTGGAAATATATAATAAAACGTATATATGCATTAAAAAGAAGCGTCCCCATAGAGATTTTGAGAAACTCGTGTACTCACCACAAATCGATTAACTTTGATGGGCAGAGGCGAGGATCCCTTCCCATTCTCCTTATTGCTACCGTCACCTCCTCCCATCAGCCTCATCGCCTCGAATTTCGCCTTGAGGTTCTTTGCGGACTCGATGCTCTCTGCCAACTCGTCCTGATGCTGACCTCCTTGGCTCCGGTTCCGTACGTTCTCCTGCTGTTCCCAGCGTTCGAACTTGGCGCGGAGGGAGCGGGCTCGGGCGAGGCTCTAACAATTCATTAATTTTGATTTTACGAATTAATTAAGTTGCTAAACGAAGTAAAAAACTCAAAAGTATGTCCCAGCACTCACCCCAACCTCCTTCAAGAAATCATCCTCCCCCCTCCCCTCCTCCTCCTGTTCCTCCCCTTCCTCCTCCTCATCCTCCTCTTCACACTCCTCCTCCTCCTCGCTGTCAACGACCCTCCCGTTACTCCCAACAGTGTCCCGAGGAGGAGTGAACTGCTTCAGAGGTCTGATAATAGGATCCTTAGCCCCGTCCCCTCTGCTGAGGTTCTCCTCCATCTGCCTAAACACGCTGAGCATCTTCGAAGTGGTCCTCGATTTCTGCAGCGTATCGTCCTGCTCGTTCTCGCCGTGGCGGACGACGTCAGGGTCTCGGTACGTCTGCTCTCCGTCCGTCTCGTCATAGTCCTTCTCCGTCTGTAACAATTTTACACGTTAATTCCCATTCTCGAACAACTCATAATCACACAACAAAACACTACCCAACACTCTGAACACTACTACACTCAACAAACCAAACTCTAAAAAAGAAAATCCACACCAAATCTAAATCCAACTCCGAATTCAACCCCCTCTAACCTTAACAACCCCATCCTCCCTAGGAGGAGTGATCCGCTTAAACACCTCCCTCTTCCCCTCCTTCTTCTTCCTCTCGATCTCATCCTCATAAGTCTCAAAGAACTTGAACTTAGTCGACAACTCCGCAGTGTTCACAACAAGCGGCTCATCTTTCTTATCCAAGCACCTCACAATCTCACCAGCAGACGCGACGCTCACGACCTCCTGAGCCCCAACCTGAACCAACCGTACATTAAAATTGAACAAAAGAATAAAATAATAATGTGTACCCACCTTACTAGCCCCCCTCGTAAACCTCCCCATCCGCTTCTTCTCCTCCCTGACGACCTCCTTCTCGCTAACAACCTTCTTATCAAGCTCCTCAAAAATCTTCTTACTCTCCCTCGCCACCCCCGCCTCAAACACCTCAAGATCCACCCCATTCCTCAGCCCCTTCTCATCCTCTTCCTCCTCATCCTCCCCGCGTATCACCTCCCCCCGCTCAAACATCTCCTTAAACGTCCTCGCCCGTTCGCTCTTCAGCTCATCAATCTCGGCCCTCCTCTCGTCGCTCAGGGTGTCCCCACCAGTGTCGACCCCCTTCTCGTACAACTCTTTCAGTTGACCGCTCTTCCCTTGGCACAATCTCGACCTGAACTTTTGGAGTTCCTCCTTTCTCGAGTCGGCGTTCATCTGGTCGCGGGTGAACGTACCCTCTTCCCACTTGGAACGGACTTGCTCCATTTGCTTGAAGTGGGCTATCTCGTTTAGTGCTTGCAGTGGGTTCTTTAGCTGTTGGGAATTTTTTTAATTAATTTTTGTTTGTATAAATTTTAATATTAAATCATAAATTAATTATATATAGCACCAACCTTCCTCCTAATCTCGTCCTTAATCACAGAATTCCCTCCCTCGTCCTCGTCCTCCTCTTCACTCTGCAGCTCGATCCCATCAACGCCGTGCAGGTCCTCGTCATCCACCCCCTCCAGCTCAGTGTTCCCGTTCGCAAGAGAGTTTTCGTATTTCTTCAGCTTGGCGAGCACAGAAGCAGATCTAAGTACAAACAAAAACAATTTATCACAAATCCCACCACAAAAATACACACAAAATAAAACAAATAAAAAAGCGAAACAAAGAACAAACCTCTTGACAACGAGAGGCTCCGGACTCTTATCCCCCGCCTGTTTCTCCTTGAGCCCCTCAAACATCTCAAACTTGGACCTAACATCAATCTGAATATCCTCGAGTCCAGTCGACGGAGTATCAGAAGCTATTATAAAATAAATTCATACATTTTTACTATCAACATCCTGCCTCTGTGACTAGAGATTAGAATAACAAAAGAGTCCATACCTCTCACGACATCCGGAGGCAATTCCTTCGGCTGACTCTCACAAATAATCAACTGCAGCTTAGGCTTCGCAGAAGAGCTCCTCATCTTCTCTCCCTCACCATCCACCCCATCGTCGAGCACAGCTTTGGGCTGGAACAATTCCTTAAAGTGGGGCTTGCAGTAGAGTCTCTGCTCGTGCGACTGATACGTGTCCACACTATCCAAAAAAACAACAATTGACACATTTACATCTTCACAACTGATATGCAAATGACATCACACAGGATCCACGCACAGTGGAGCAGAAACATGCAAAAAAATAAAACTGAAGCCTCACCCAAGCACCTTCCTGCAAGTGACACATCGGAAGCAGTTCTTGTGCCAGTCCTTCTTCTCAGCTCGGATCAGCTCCATCTGAAACACTTGCTTCTCGCATGAAGCGCAGTACATCTTCTTTGGCTCCTGTTTACTCGATTGTTCTTCCGCTGATGATGACGTTGTGTTAGTGTCCTGTACACAATTAGGTTCTTAATTATTCTATTCAACTTGAACACACAATCACGATTGAATCATCTTTTACCTTCTCGACAGCGACGCTGCTGCTGCTGCTATTATTCTTCGCGACGAGACTGTCAAACTTGCTGAAGCTGGATTTCTGCGGGGGAGCAATTTTGTAAAATATTTAGCAGCTGATAAAATTAATTACGAACAAAATTAAAATAAAGCAGAAAACAACTACGAAAAAAAATTACTTTATCATTACAACTACGACTACATAGCAATCCTTCCCAGTACGACGGTTGGAATAGCTGAAGCTTGTTAGTAGCGCTCATGTTGTTACGGTTACAGAAACTAGGAGGTAGCGAGCTATGGCCTGCAGCGGATCTCGACGAGTCGCTCTTACACTAATTTAATGTTTTTTATTACGATTACGATTATTAGTAAACTCACAACTGAGAGAGAAAAAGCAAACGTAACTAATAGTAACGAGAATACTCACTTTAAAATCACGACAATTATTAATGCGGTTATACTCCAGAGAGTTTGAGCCAGAGAACTTGTTAAAGGCGCTCGACTCTGCGGCTATGCTTAGCGCTGTTAGGTCTCCGAAGCTACGACGCTAATTACACATGCAAAACATAAACAAAAATTGAGAAAAAAAATGGGGAGAAAAAAAACATTTGCATAACAAAAAGTAGCAACTAGAGTAGTAGCGTAGCAACGAAAAAACTGGTTAAACGGACTCGAGTATTTACCAAATTAGCAACGCAAACTTTAGCGAACACGCGTGACTCCCCGGGTCCGAGTTTCTTTGCCAGGTCCTCTGGGATTAGTAGCGGCTGTGGGGCTTTTGAGCGGGGGTCTTCTTGCTGATATGTACCGTTTGTTAAGCTTGTCTACGATTCATATATTTTTTGAGGGATTTTGAGGTTAAAACAAATCACACACACACACGCCGGGTTAAATACGTTTATATTAATTCACTCGGGGTAACTCGATACACTACGTAAAAAAGCGATTCAAAAGCACTCACCACAGAAATATTCTCCTTCGAAATCTCAGCGTTTCCCTTCTTCTTCCCTCCAGCCTTGCTGCTCTTCCTCTCCACCTTTGTCTTCTTCTCTTTAGGACCCTCCTTCACCTCCTCAGGTTCCTCTGATTTCACCATGGCGACGGGAGGTTCTGCTGCTGGAGTTGCTATCTCTACTACTGATTGGATTTGATTGGCAGAGGACTCGGAACTGAGCACCTCGTTCTTGCTGGAAGATGAGATTTTCTCGACGGATGATTGGCTCTGGACTGATTTGCTGATGGAGATTTGCTTCGACTTTGACGACTTTGATGAGACCTGTGGGGGGACACAAATCCGGATATATGAATATCACTGTGTATTCACGATTAAAGTGTTAAAAGCACCACACAAGAAAAATTAGTACGTTAGAAAGCTCCTCTCCCCCGACGCAAAACTCTTGGAACTCGACCCCTTCGGCAATCTCCGAACCGCCAACCTCCGCATCCCCTCCAACGCGGATGACGACACCATCCCGGATCCCAGCCAGCTCAAGGTTCCCACTCGGCTCGGGACTCGCCCTCCCCACATTACTAATATTAGTTATCTGATTAATCTCACGGTCACACTCAAACTCATCGTCGTCGGTGAGCTCGACGCTCGTGTTAGTCACCACGACAACGGGCTCGCTGTTGTTAGTGTGCGGCTCTCTCTCGTCATGGAGGAGAGTCTTTTCTGTTTCGATTAGGTTTGTGAACTGCGAGGATGGCGGGTTGTTGTGGGTTATCACGATTTGGTTTGTGTTATCTTGTTCCGTTAGTAGGTCCTCTGATGATAAGATACTTACTGTTGTCGACTTGAACGAGGAGCTCGACGTTGTCGAGGACGTCACGTGGTGGTTCTGATGGGTTGACATGATTTCTGTAAATTAATAGCGGTTTAATTAATTAATGTTATCGGAGATCTTGTTGATGTGGCGACAAATATGTTTCTGAAAATGATCTGATCTTTTGGGATCATTCCAAAAACCAAAGCTTATTACTCATCATGACAGAAAATGCATAATAATATGCGTTTCCAATGCGTCATCCCATCCTACGTGACAACCCGATTCCCATAATTTCCATAGCAATTTTATGGTTTTAAACCTGTCATCGTGTTTACTTCCTCAATATCGTTGCCTAAGGACATGTACGATTGTCATGACGATTTGAAGGTGAAATGACTTTATTTAAAAATTAATCACAGCTCAAAATAATAATTTCCTTCGCGGAAGTGTTCGAATTCCCATTAAAAAAACTCATCGATCAGTTTAAAAAATTACATTAAAATTACAAGTCTGTTTAAATCGACCCAGATTGATCTCCGATCAAAACATTTTTTCAAAATTCAGAAAAACATGCTTTTAATACCACAGTTTCCAATTTTTATTCGAAATCTCGAAAAAAATGAAAAGAACTAACACTAACCCCCACTTACTCAATTACACGCTAACAATCAAAATTTCCCCTCACAGAATAAAACATCCTTATCAAAAAACATATCATGTTTCCTTATTGCACGACAGTTCTGCAATTTTCATAATGAAAAATTAGAAATTACATGCGCTTATCATACTACAACCTTTACGATTCACCCGAAGGTATACACAACAACAATGCGTATGTATGCAAAAAAAGTACCTCGTGCAACTATCAAAGTATGTAATTTTCCCACTGTGCAATTTCACAAAAGGCAGATGCTTATCATAATCTAATAATAAATAAAAATAGCAAACAATTACGGTACAATCAGCGCGTTACTTGTGTTTAACCTGTCGTTTTGCTGACGGTTTCACTTTTTGTTTCTTCCTTATTCACGCTCACGCGAGTTTAACTGATATTTTAACTAAGTTTTCTTAAATTCAAATTTTATAAAATTCCACGTACAATATGTTCAGGAAAAAAAACACCTCCAACTCCGGAACAGTTCGGAACAAACCCTAGTGTTGAAACCGTGACTCAGCTAAAAACAAGACCGTTAAACTCAAAAACCACACAATAGACGGTTCTTGACACCAAACACTAATGTAACAAAACTGCAGTTTTAACAAATATTTGTGAAAAATCGCGTGGGATGGTCGCTTCGAACAAACTAAACTCAGATCTAAAAAACTTCCAGATCCAACGATCAAAACGCAGTCTATTTTGGTATTATTTTTAGAACCATTTACGAAAAAAAAAAATTCTTGGAACTTTGCCACGATGCTTGAGTCAGCGTTTGCTTCTTTTAACGGTTTGTTCGTGTCTTGCGCTATGTGTTCTTTTTGGAAGAGTCACGTATGCTTGTATCGATGATGGGTATGACTACTCATGACGGATGGGTGATATCGCTATCATCGCTATATTTTATGTTGCACTCAAAATTGGCCTAAATTCCACACAAAAAGATTGAAGTAAAAAAGTATTTGCTCACCTGGTTTTTTAAATATCCTCCGTTTGCGAAAAAAATACACGAGTATCCCGAATCACAACTTAACTACCCATGATGATTCGATGTAAATGAGCAAAAATGGCACTCCAGAAAACATTCACAATTAAAAATTTAAAAAAAATTAAAAAAAAAGTTCAAACTGTAACGAGTAGTACGAACTCGTCCGCATATGAAACCGGTGTGTACGAGGAAGTGAGAAAAGAGGATGGAAGCCGATCAAGTGATGAGGTATAAAAAAATGTCGTGATAACGTAGTCGTTATTAAATTATACGGACACGATATAGCCGTTATATAAGTTCAATAACATTCGCGTAAGCGTATTAGCGAACATGACAGTCTTTTGAGTGAGTTTAGTACTGTTGAGAGCGCAGCAGAAGAAAAAAACGGTTCTTTCGCAGCTACACAGAGAAAAAATCGCAATATTATATTTTCTTGACAGAAGCCGTACTACGAATACAACCGGTTTAATACGCTAGCGACTATATAATAATTGTCGTCGTTCCTTAGTAACTAATTTTCGCTTTTCGGGGTGTAATGTTTCCTTGAGGGTCTCTCGTACGTACTGTCGTGTGTGTAGTAGAGGGCTGAAACAGATGTGGTGGATGAAACAGAGGGGATGATGATGAGATTCATGCTCGTGTTATTGCAGATTTTTCTCTCTATCCTACCATTCCTACCCCCTTCGTGTGTCGAGGTACTCGTTTTTACGATTGTGTGCATGTACGCGTATCTCCGTTTTTGTTTAGTCTCTTTTTTACAACCCTTTTTTTCTCTCTCGATAGTTGCAGCAGCATGAAATTGTGCATTTTGCTTTTATGTAATTCTTTTTGATTGTGCGTGGGGGTTTCCGGATGTTAATTGGATTAATTTTTTGGGGGTGACTTGAGATGGTTGTTTAATTGGACTTAATTGTGTGGAACTTTAATGCGCTTAATTAATTCTTAATCTAATAAACACTAACTTAAATGAGTTATGACAAGTCACAAAAAAACATCCAAAAACCCCCACGATAGAAAAAAAACCCTCTGCATTCCAAAGAGTTCAACACAACAAAAGCATCTTTTTTTTTCAAAAACACGTTTCACATCGAGCAGAAAAAAAATGCATTAAAGCTACTGGCTATATAATAGAGAGCTGAGAGAGAAGTGGATGATGAGTCGAGTTTATAACTTGAGACTAGCGACTAGCCGAGCCTCGTAGGTATATAAAAAGTTCAATGCACCTTAACAACAGCGATTATATGCTCAGATGCTTTTAAAGCTGCACTTTTTTTTGAAAATGAATGAATTTGTAAAAAGCAGAGATATTTTTTTTCGCGACAAATTATAATTTAATATAGTAGCTACCCGGTTTTTTAAATAGTATGATCTAATAACAAATAAATTATGTTTCTATGGCATCTCGTTTAAAAAAATAAAAGCGTTAAGAACGTGTGTACACGGGTTTTTTAAATGTTTCTTCTACACATCGTCGAAGAGACCTCGAGGTGGGTCTCTCGTGTCTCCTCTTCCGGTCTGGTAGTAGTACCTGCTCGAGTCTCTCGTGCCGTAGGTGGGTGGGTGGGAGCTGCTGTCCTCTATTAGCACGCGGCTGTAGTACGTTTCTTCGGCGTCTCCGTCTTGGCCCATGACGTTGTGGGTTAGGTTTCGAAGGTTCTCCACTGTTAATTTTAATCAATGTATTTAAATGTATTTTGTGGGATATGAAATTGTGTTGGGGCGAATTGAGATATTTACCTGCAACGTTCGCCGAGTCTGCCGCCGTTGCCGATGATGATTGTGGGGCGCCTGGGGGCTGACGTCTGGTGTACTTCCGGGATGATGGGTCAATGTTGCGCTGGCGTCTTCGTTTTTCTGGAAATATATGATTTATAAGCAATTAGTATTAATTGCAAATTGTGGATGAGAATTGATTCGAAATTGAACCCACCCCTGAGCACGAGCTGACTCCCTTCCCCAATCAACTCGTCCGTAGACCCGTCGTCATCGTCTGGGAGGAACTGCTGGAACCCGACCTTGCTCAGGATCCTCGCACCCACTCGGAACCACGTCAGAACGGCGATGAGGAGCATGCCAATTCTGTGATGATATATTTCATTGTGATTTTGGGATGATAATAAAAACTTAATTATTAAATAAAATATGAGCTCACGGAAAGTAAACGACAAAGTAGTCAGAGACGAGAGTGATCACATCCATATGACCCATAACTTGTGTGTAAGAAGTCTCCAGAATCCGTTCGTGGATCACGTGCGAGTCGAGGTGGAACAGCGACAGCATGTTTAAGCAGAGGGGTGGGGTCAGGCGGCAGAGTAACCTTTTTATTGGGAACACACACGTTAATTAGTTTGCATTTAATTGACAACAAATAATAAAAAATCACCACTAATTGTCCACTCACATCCCAGCAAATATCAAACTATACTCATCAGTCTGATGGGTCTTGGCCAGATAATAAAAGTTAAAGACCCTGATCTTGAAGATCGTGTAGAACGCGCAGGTCGCCATGTAAGAGATCGTTATCGTGCAGATGAGCTCCATGTACGAGTACGCCGACCTCGTGCTGTTCAGCAGGATGGCGAAGAAGCTGAGGACTGGCGACTTGTTGAAGAACGTCACCTCAGACCAGATTATCATGAAGGAGAGGATGGCTGAGAGGAGGGCGATGAACTTTAGGGCGTAGGAGTGGAGGATGCAGCGGGTGAACCATTCTGTTTGGGGGGGATTTATTTATACATTTTTAACTGCTCTGATTTTAATAATTAGTCAGTAAATTAATTAATTAATTACCAAAACTAGCGGGAAGATGCCTCCACATCCCAGGCGCCCTAGTCTCCTCAAAGCTGTGCTTGAATATCCTCGCGTTGGACTTCATGTTGCGGTCAACATCCTCCAGGTAGATTGCGTGCGTCACTGCCTGCTCGTACTGCGTTTCTGTTTGGGGGATTTAAATTTTGTTACTTACATTCAACTAAATTATTAATGGTGAGTAACATAACCAACCTGTCCTGTGATAAGCCTGAATCGCCCTCTTCACGTTCCTGTGCAGCTTCACGAGCAGCTTCTCGTTCACCTCGTTGATCGTCTCGTTCACTCTCCTCCGCGCCATCTTATCCCGGAACTCCATCGGGAGGGAGCTGACAATCGTCTGCAGGTTGTTTGCGAGGTCGGGGGATAGCGAGTTTGTCGACTTGACGCAGAGTTGGAGTGTCTGGTTTTGGAAAACACATTTTGGACGATTAAATCACAAGTCACTCTCAAAAACAAGCAAAAGTGTTTAATTAAAAGTACCCCACCTCAATGACATCATCAACACTCTCCTCCGAGTTATTCCTCTCCCCCGCAAGCTTCGCCACCCGGAAATACGCATTTCCAAGACTCCTCTTCTCACAGGACCCGTGGTAGAGAGCCTGCGGAACACTGATCAGCCCATAGCCCAGCATGAACACGAGGAGAAACAAACCCCAAGTGTTCGAAGCGGATGAAGCTATAGCCTTCAGTTTCGACCAGTCCAGCTCCAGATCTGGTTTTACGGCAATGTACGCCAGCAGGATACCACAGATGAAGAGGTACGAGCCGTAGTAGATGGCGTTGTCGAGGAGCGCTGATCTCAGTTTGCCTTTTATTGTGAACTCGCCTGCTTGCACGTAGGACTGCATCATTGGGAGGATTAGCCTGTTGGAACACACAACATTAGTAATGACATCATAATTTGTTAAGTTGATTGATTGTCACTCACCATGTAAGAAGCTGAGAAGTCCAGTACACGACCCTCCACAGGTTAGTTAAAACAACCTCTCCAACGAACGACGACGGCTGGGAGCAGGGCGGGTCAGGGGGTAACGGTGGCGGCGTAGACGATGTCGAGTTCGTTGTGATGTTCGATGGGATGATTGGGGCTGTGTCGTTGGCGTGCGCTGAGAGACATTGTCGGTAGGCGGTCTGTTGGTTATAAATAACTCATTAAAAAACCGTACACACACAAAACAAACCAATCAAGAAAAGACTAACTCACCCCCGAAATATCAATCGGCAACACGAACACAAACACAAACGAAAAGTACCAGGCGACAAGCACTGATAACGTAACGAAGACATGGTGCTTATACCAGTTCCCGTACTGAAAGAGTAGGTACGACGCCAACAGAAACGTCGTCACTAGATCGATTCCCAGCTGCCAGCTTGACATTATGATTAGATTATTAAATAGCTAGTGATTAAATAGTTAAAGCTACAATTAAAATTAAATGAGATCACCGTTAAAAAGATTCACACGGGGAATAATTAAAATTCAGTTTGGATAATGTTTTTGGTGCATTAATAATACTGCAGTGTTTATTGATTTTTCTTTCTCGGAGTGTTTGAATTGATGGGAGATGTGGATGGGGTGTATTGAGACTTTGTAATGACGTCGCTATAGGGATGTTGGGTTTGTTCAGCTGATGATGAGCGTATTGTTTTAGTCGTGAGATTAGATTAAGATTAAATGCACGTTAAATGGTCGATGACGTAATAAAACAAACAATGAGAATAGTACTAATTTTAGCAACGCATTTATTTAAATAAAATCTCAGAGTTTTACAGTTTGAAGCCCGTTACACACTAACAATTTTTAAAAACTATATTTATTATGAATAAAAATGCACTTATATATAACTATACTCCCCCCAATTATACTCTCTCTCTCCAAGAAAAACAATCACCACCCACAAGCACGATCTTAATCTTCCAGAAAAAAAAATTAATTAAATTCCTACTTTCACACGCACTAAATTTAGAGTACAGCTTAAATCGCACTAAAATCAATCCTTTTAGACGTTCCCACCCCGAATGACGACGATGACGAGGTGGTTCTCGACACCGTCCTTACCATCACCGCTCCCATTGCCAGCGCTGGTGCTCGTCTCGCTGATCCCTGGACACTGCTTCTTGAGTAGATCGAAGCTGAATGGGCATGGGGGGAATGCGTAGAGGACTCCTGTTGTTGTGGCGTCCTTTGCCAGAGATATCACTCCGGCTGCCTCCTTCTGCTTCAGATACAAAACGAGGTTGCGGAGGGGGCGAGACTGGAGGTTGTTGGAGGAGTTTAGGCTGTCCTCGTCGGCGTTAGCTGCTGCGTCGTTTCCGGAGGATGTTGCTGTTGTGGAGAAGGGGAGGGCGAGGAATATTCCGTGGTGGGTAGAGGTGGAGATGCGCTTCACCACGTCGTCTAGTTTGCTCTGCTTGGGGGGAAATACGTATTGATTATGTTTTAATTTGATGTTGTGGAGAAGTTAATATTTTAAAACTAGTTTTAAGTATAGTACCCACCTGATCAAGTCTCAACCGCTCAGTAATTTGGAGCTGGTTCTTGCAATTCTCGTCCTTCATCAACAACTCAATTCCGTCAAAGTCACCTTCTGTCAGGTAGAGCCTGTAGGTGGAGGGAATTAATTGCTCATTAATTGTTCATTGAAATAACTTTACTATCAATAATTAAAAGTCCACAAGACATGTACACACACCTAGTGGGGAAGCTTCTATTCTTTAGTATCAAAGCGCCACTCCAATTGACTCCAACTTTCCTGGGAATATCGTGAATAGACTTGATGTTCCCGAGACTCTTCACCGACTCGTTATCCGACTGTCCAGGACTGGTGCAAGCGTGGTCTGTTCCTCCAGAGTGTGTGGAGTCAGTGCGTCTGAAGACGATGCTCCAACAGCAAAACACGAAGCAGCGGGCGTTCGGAAAGGTTTTGCAGCCCCAACAGCAGCAGAGCTTGGTCAACGTCAGTCTGGAGAACGGGAAGAGACCGGGATTTTATCACAAACCGAACCCGAACAAACAACTGAAAAAACGATCAATAATTCAAAAACCGGAGAGCAGAAATCAAGAATTCAATTCTATTCATTAATTTTATCTCAGCAATTGAACGGAACTAATTTTAAACTCATAATTTAAACTCTTTATATTTTAAACAACAACACAGTATCCCACACCAGAAGTTTAAAGAGAAAAAAAAACGCTTTGACAAAAAGAGTTGCTTTTCTTTTTCTCTTCGTCTCTTTTACTCGCCTTTGCCTCTCAACATCCTTGCTTTTCCCATAAGGGGCTATCCATAAATGACATCGCGTGGTCGTGTGACACGCCATACATTCGTTTATGAGAAAAAGCCCGACATGTGAGGGTGGGATATGAAAAAATGGTTTTTTTGCGTGACATCATTTATGAATACAACCAACAATGCATGTAAAATGTAGGACTTTGCTAATTTAACTATTCGACGGTGTCGCGTGCAGTCTGAATAGATAAAACGTTAATCGTAAATTCCCGGTTTGTCTGATTTTGGAGCTGGAGGATAGGTTATTATGTAGTTGTGACACCAGGGGGATACGAGCTTGTTATTTTTGACATTTTGCTGCTTGAACTATAAGGGTTCATGATTTCATCAGTCGATATCATTTTAATTACAGTATAATTAAAATTCCTCCACCTTCCTCTGATCCGACTGAGAGTTATGAACGAGAGCAGGCTGCATATTAGGGTAAAGCGCAACCATAACACCAATATCCCTAACCTCAACAACAATTACTCATGATATCCAACACCTCATTCTTCCCATCAAACGCCTGCAGCACAGCTTCCATCATGACTTTAAGCGGTAGACCGGGTACCTTGATGTCAGCCTGCAGCGCAGTGATCCCCTTCCTCGTCCCAGCCAACTTGAAGTCCATGTCCCCCATGTAGTCCTCGATCCC
>JAQIXW010001432.1:0-19466 GCA_034700685.1 Willowsia buskii | reverse complement strand
AAGGCACATGACCAGAATGACAAATACCCTTTGTGATACCTCTAGTTATATTTTCATTGAAACAATGATTTTATTGATACCGGCAACTGCAAATACAAAACCAGAAGCTAGTTAACTGTTGAGTTAAACACACTGACTGCAAAGCTTCCAAGTGGAAAATGTACTTTATAAAGGAAACTGGAAACCCCCTTTTTTGTGAGGCACATGACATGAGATGATGGTTGAAAGCACTTCAAGCAAAGGCAGCATGTGAGAAGTGGGAAAATATTCTGAGGAGATGAAGTGTCTACACACACTTCTTAAAGTAGCTTTATCTATGATCGTAAAATTGAATGAAAAGTTTATCATACCTAACTTTTCCCACAGTAACGCAGATATCCTTCTGTTTGTATTCATACGAGTGAAATTGACGAGAACAGGTGTCAACTTCGTATCATCAAATTTATAAAGATGTAGTCTCTAAATAAAACTCAACTAAATTTTTAAGTAGTATCAAACAGGCATAAAAAATAGTTCAACGCCGCTTCATGATCTTGGTTTGACTAGGTAATTAAGAGACATCAAAGATAGTAATTAATTGTAGGAGTAGTAGCCAGAGTTTATTAGGTACCATCTATGGTGGCTATGGAGAATGGTGGGAGGGGGAGTGGATGAACGAACGTCTGGATGGATGGATGTATGTAGGTCTGTGCACGCGATAACTTTCGAACGCTTAATTAGATTTACTGAAAGTTGGCATATAGGTTCCTTGTGATCCGAGGAAGAAGCCTATTGATTTTCAGTTCTCTGGGTCAACTCCTTCAATTTTCTGCGTTTTTTCTCCCGCATCAATGAATCGTTACTCATACTTGATGACTTCATATTGACACGTATCCTTTATAAGTATACAGAATTAAATATAAATATCAACAGTTCACACGTGACTGGATGGCTGAAGGCATACGACTCGAACGACAAATATTTATTGTCAAACTTTTCGCTTAAGGCGCCAATGCAGCAATGAACGTTTATCACTCTCATTTTAGTTTTATGTATCACTTTAGAGATTAATAGAGAAAAAATCATGTGTTTCGGTTTCTGTTTTTTACTAAGCGGTAGCTAAAAAACACTTCAAAAGAAAGGCAAGTCAGGAAAAGTTGACAAATATCCCTAGGGTACGAAGTGTGCGCACACATTTGCTTTGTATTGATGAGTTTTGCAAGAACGGGGTTTATTTTATCTTTGGTTTTCCCACAGTAGTACCAGGAATATTCCTTTTTGCGTCTGGGTATTTCTAGATTATATGCAAATTGACGAGTGTCGCTCATCTTTAAATGTTTCTGATGTTCATTGTCGGGAAAAAGTTTTCCGCTTTCACATAGATAAAAAAAATGTGATAATTTTCTGCTTACGTAAGTCCTTTAGATAGAAAAGGTTTTTGATAAAATCACTCCTAAAACCCGTGTAATTTTACCTCCATTTTTTTACATTTATTAACTTTTATCAGCACGACTTCTGTCGCAGGTTTTAAGGTGTTAAAGGCATGTGAACAGAACGACAAATTTCGTTTGTCAATTCGTTAGGTAACCGCGTTATGGAAACAAAAAGATATGAATCCTCCCATTAGAGGACACTGCATCCGTTCAGAGATTAATTTGGTGGTGGTGTTGTCTTCATTGAAAATAACGTGTACGACCTCCAGCGGCGAGGGATTTTCCAAATATTATGCATTATACTTTCAATACTACTGTCATTAGAAACTTTTTTTATCGAGAATGAAAATAAAGCATAAGTTTTACTTTTTGTCAGAATACATTTTTATAGTGAGGACACAACATAATGTGCTTGAACGACGAAAGTCAGTAGCCAATTTAATGTCTAGTTTGTGTGATCCGACAACTGAAAACATCAAACAAACCGAATCAACATCTTCTAGCACTAATGACTCATTTGATAGTACGCGTATATAAAATCTAGAACACTTTCGTCAACATGCTGGGTACAAATATCAACAGTTGCCGCGTGTCCACGATGTTATTGAAGGCACACGACCAAACCTACGGATATCCCTTTTAATCCCTTTTTGATAAAAGCTGGAATGAAACACTGCGCTGCCGTAAATATAAATGCATACGTTGTAATAATGCTTTATTTCAAAGAGTAGATAGAGATGTGGTGGTTTTATTTTATTGACTTTCCAAATATAAAAATCTTTAGACAAGGACACGTTGTCTATGCGATGGTTATGCAGAATGTCTGGTGATAGTGAGAATAAAGCATTGATTAATGCAATTTCCTTAAAAATACAATGTAATGATATTTCTGGCTCCATACTCAAAAAATGTGAATTTAGCAACTATATCAATGTTTCAAAATCAAACAGAATTCAGACCAATTTCTATTGGAGAAATATATCCCTATTTGCATAAATAAATGCATACTTCCAACTCTTCTTTGAAATTTGCTTTTTCTTCTTTTCTGATCCCATTTGCACCATAATAATTTCAGTATTACATTCAGGTAATTATAGAACATCTAAAAATAATAATAATTACTTCATTGAAATGATTTGAATTGGCCTTGCTAATACTTGGAAACCAAACAGATTTCAAACATAAAAACCAATGGTGATTGTCCAACGCCAACACAAAATATGTAAGTTTTAGTCAGGCATCCCTTTTACGCAGATTTGTAGCTGAACTGTAAAACGCTTAGAACGGCAGATGCAATTAAAACACTTCAATAGAACACGTGATCTAAGTCATTGTTACTTTATAATCGCATTCCTTATGTATTTAAGTGTTTTCTTATGTGATGTTATGAAACTGCCATTTGTTGAAAGCTTTGTCATCTTTTTAAAACAATCACCCATGCCCATATACGCTCACAACAAGAAAATATTGTAGATACTGTATAACACGATGTTGCAAAATCGACACAAGATGATATGTGCCTGGTGACATCTTTCCGCATCAATCTTTTGGAGAAGATGTCCACCGCGGGCATTAGAGACCCTTGTTATGTGCAGAGAGCTGCATAATGCAGAATGGAATGTCTGAAATGTGAGGAAAGCAGGGGGAATGATGGAAAATGAAATAAATATAAGCAGTAATAAGACACGTGCAAAGAAAAACAGAAACTATATTGTATGGTTCAGACGGACAAAACATAAAACCTACACTATTAACTTCCTCAGTTTTTAGAATTGCAAGCAGTCATAAAATAAAAAGTTATTAATACAAATTTCTTTTTCGACATGCGAAAGTATTTGCAAATGCATTATCCTGTTGGTAATTTAATGCATTCAATTTATGATAAAACATATCAATAAGTACAGGGCTTCATGCAAGATTTTATTTTGAAGCATAGCGTTGGCTTCTCAATGCTTGTGCTAAATTTGCTGGAAAATATCAACAGTCGGGACGAGAGTGATTGTTGATGGCACATGACCAAAGCGACAAATATCCTTTGTGATACCTCCAGTCATGGTTTCATTGAACCAAAGATACAGATACTGGTACCTACAGACACAAAACTTAGAAGCTAGCAGATGGTTATTTGCTGATTTACATGTACTGACTGTAAAGCTTCCAAGCGGAAAATGCTTTTCATAAGGAAAACCGGAAACCCTTTTGTTTCTTGTATTTTTTTTGGTACACGAAAGTGAAATATGATTGAAAACACTTCAAAGTGAAGGAAACATCTGAGAAGTAGGAAAATACGTGTAGGAGATGACGTGTGTACACATGCTTCTAAAAGTAGCTTCATCCATGATCGTAGCATTGAATGAAAAGTTTACATTCATTACTTTTCCCACAGTAACAAAATCTTCCTTATATTCCTATTGATACAAGCGATAATTGCAGGTGTCAACTATCGAGGATTTTAAAAATCTTGACGCTAAAGCGATGCTCAACTAAAATTTTAAGTAGTATTAAACAGACACAAGCAGAGGATCAAAATTTAGTTTAACGCCTTTATATATTTGTTTGCTTTAAGTAGGTAATTATGACATTATAGATAGGAATAAACCTTTTCATTTTTGCAGCCAAAGCTTATTGTTATCTGAAAAGTAATGATGATTGATCTGGTTAGGTATCTATTGAAAAGAGAATTCATAATAAAATGTTAAAAAATTATGCCCCTTGTCTCAAAATTCGACTATTCAAAATAAATTGATTAGTTCTGCTATTTCTGTAGGTCAAGTGTTCAGAAATGAAAGTATGGTAGTTTTTTATTGCAAATATAACAATTATTACATATGCTTCCACTTTGTAAAGTGTGTTGTTGCGTGAAAAAAAAATCAATTATTTACTAAAAAAATTATTTAAAAAATTTGTTAAAATTTTAGACAAATTTTTCTTACATACTGGTGCTACATCAAATTACGCAAGTTAAATGCCATCCATATTTTCGTTCTGGCAGAACATAATTAGTGTAACGAACAGATTGGTTGATGTCCTCCCCTGGAGAATAGTTATGAAGGCTGAGGTAGAATGTCTGGTAGCACAACTGTAGTTCAATTAAAGGTGGAATATGATTTTTTTTAAACGTGAACATTTTGTAGAAGGTTTTTACATCGGAAGTAAACTTAATTTATGATGGCTAGGTACACAATATTATTCCGCATGAAAATAAAACAAAATTTATCCGCTAATGATAGTAAATCGTTGCTACAAGTAGAACTTGTTCAAATTTGTGCAATGACGGACAGGGGATTCTGGGTATTCATTACGTTTTTGCTATGTACCGACTGACTAATGAAGAATGAAATGCTAGAAATGTAATGACAGTGAAGAAATACTGAAAATGTATTCGAGAACACTATCAAGATACTTGTGTGTAAAAGGAGTAAAATATGCTTATAATTAAATATTCTCTACTTTACTTGAACACATCTAAAATACAAGTCATCTGAAATATTATCGCTTTTTGTCTCGCGCATCAATGAATTGCGCTTGTACTTCAACTGATGACTTTATATTGACGTATATTTTTGCTTGTGATGGATCAACTAGAAAATATCAACAGTTTGCACGTGACGGAGATTATTCCTTAAAAAATATTTGTACTTTTACTTTCCAACTTTTGCTCTGTATAAGTACATCTAGTTGGAAAGTGGAGGAAGAAAAAGATTTCACTCTTTTGGGATTCTTTGTGTTGGAGAAGGTTTTGTGGACATAAAACGTGAGATCATACGCTTTTGTAATTTCTACGTCATTTACCTCATTTTTTATTGCTCAATTTCAACGGTCAAACTAAGGTCACTAAAGAATGATCTTTGAGTACAAGTTTGTAAGGTGTCACTAGAATTGGAAGATCAAAATAGTATCTAAAATTTAAATCATGGTATCAAATCAACAGACTTTCTCTCATTAGCAATATTAAGGTTAAAATATCATAAATGCCAATGTTAAAATCATTCCATTTAATACCGTACTTCCAGCTCAAGAAAGTGCATTGCTATTTATACCTGTGGTATTTCGTATTTCACAGTACACATAATAAATTAGAGCTTATGTTGTTCTCTTTACTGAGAGCGTTTGGACGTTTTTAAGAATATTTTAAAGGATTGAGTCTTCATCATTAATTTATTTACACATCATCTTCCCAACACAATGAGTCACTCATTGGTATGCATGTATAGATGTGGAACTCCTTTTTTCAATCTGTTGGGTACAAATATCAACAGTCGACGCGTGTCCGGGATGCTGTTGAAAGCACACGACCAAATTATGGATATCTTTTTTAATCCCTTTGTCAAAAGCTGGAATGAAACAATGCGTTGCAAGTATAACTGCATGTATTATTTTATAGAAAGAATGGTGTTTATATTTTATTGAGATTGAAACTGATATCGATAAAAATCTCTAGCAAAAAGCTTATGGGAAAAGTTGTTGATAAGATAGTTATGCAGAATTGCTGGTGATGAGTGTGCCACTGCGCCACCCACTCCGCCATTGCATAGACAGATTAATGCCAGTTCCTTAATCAACAATGTAATCATATGTCTGACTACAGTATTCGTAAAAATAGAGATTTTTTCAACTACACAATTGATTCAAAACCAAGTAGAAATCAAGTAGACTATCTCGTCATTGGGGAAATATATATGTATTTACATGAATAAATGCACATTTCCATCTCTCATGTTAGCTATGTCGTTTTCATATTTTCTAATCGTATTTGCTCGGTAATAGCAAGCTAGAAGTTTTGAATTCATACAAGTCTGGAATATTCTTCAATAAAAAATTCAGCGAAATCATTTTAATTTGTTTTCTATACATCACAATTTTATGACTTGGCTAGCAAACACGTTTCAAACCTAATAAAACCATGTGTACGTCCAACGCCAATAGCAAGTGTTTGTTTTTTAATGGTAATTTTCAATATAAAGATGGAAAACAGGCATTCCTCAAAATAGTTGATATAATTAGAAATCATTAGTTAGAAAATTTACACGACGCTTAAAAATTACTTCTATGAGTCTAGTCACAGACAAAAATACTTTTAAAATCATAAAATAAATTATTTGTGAGAGAAATGGAACAAATTAAAACGTAAACAAAACTATTGTTACATCATTTCTCATTTATTTACTACTTCCTTATTTAATGATATGATGCCATTTGTTGAAACCTTTATCATCACTTTGAAAATATATCTTATACATAAACACGCTTACAATATGCTTCCGAAATCGATGAAAGATTATATGGTGACATCTTTCTGTTTTAATCCTTTGGAACCGAAAGCAGTGAGGGGCATGGGATGCAAGGGAGACTCCTGTTGTGTGCAAAAAAACTGAAGACTGAAATGTCCGGAGTGGGAAGGAAGCTGGTAGGGAATGATGAGAAACGAAATAAATAAAAGCAGTAGCAATACACGTGCAAGGAAAAGTACATGCTATATTATATGACAAAATATCCACACTATTGTCCCCAGAGTTTTTTAAAGATTCTAAGCACAAGCATCAAAAGTTATTAATACAAATTTATTCCTTAACACTGGAAGGTATTTGAAAATGTAAGGATGAAAAGGATATTTTTAGGTAATTCAGTGTAGCCAATTTGTGATAACGTAAGCTTGTATAGATTTCGGAAAAATAATGCTTAATTATAAAACACATCATTGAGTACTGGTTGGCTTCATGAAAAATGTGATTTTGTTTTGTAGTATGGCATCGCCTTTTCAATGTTTGTGCTAAATTTACTGGAAAATGAAAATATCAACAGTTGACATGTGACCGAATGCTGAAGACACATGACCAAAACAAAAAAATCCTTTGTGATACCTCCAGTTATGGTTTCATTGACACAGTGATTCTATAGATACCGGTAACTGCAAATACAACATCAGAAGTTAGTAGCTAGTTATTAGATGGTGTGCGTATATTGACTGCAATGCTTCCAGTTGGAAAATGTACTTCATAAGAAGTCCCGCAACATTTTGATTTTTGTTTTTGTTTTTTCGGTACATGATATGGATATATGGTTGAAAACACTTTAAAGTGAACAAAACGTGTGCATTTGAGAAGTACGAAAATATCCGTGGGAGATGACGTGTGCACACACGCTTCTATGTATCTTCATCCATGATCGCAGCGTTGAATGAAAAGTTTATCGTTTGCAACTTTTTTCACAGTAACAATAAAATATTTCTTGTAACAGGTGTCAACTATCGTGAAATTGAAAAATCTAGTCGCCAAAAGATACTCAAACAAATTTTTAAGTAGTACTAAACCGGATCAAAATTTAGTTCAACGCCATTATCAAGTTTTATTAGAATTAACTAATTCGTAGTACCAAAGATTGGGTTAGTTGGAAGCAACAAATTTTGTTGTTATCTGAGAAAAAATGATGAATGATCTGGTATGGTAACTCACCGTAGAAGGAATTAAGAATAAAATGTTGAAATTTGATGTATGTCTTTAATATGTATGTACCTAGAAAGATCATTCTAAAAAAGTTTTGTAGTTTTACTTTCCAACGGTCACTCTGCAAAAATACATCTAGTAGAAAGTGGAGGTAGAAAAAGCTTTATTTCTTTGCGGATCCTTTGTGGTAGAAAAAAATTACAAAATGGCAGATCGTTTATTCAGGGCACCTACATATTGTGCAAATTAATGAACAAATATAGTACAAGTAGGTATAGTGTAAATTCCAACTTTCCTTTGAACTTTCCCATTTTTTTCTTTTTTAATTATATTTGCTACAAAAGTCTTGCAGTATTAAACTCAGATAAATCTAAAATAACTTTATTGAAATGACTTTAATTGGTCTTGCTAATACTTGGAAACCAAATAGATTTCAAACTTAAAAACCAATAGTGATTGTCCAACGCCAATAACAAATATACAAGTTTTAGCCAGCCACCTCTCAAACACAGATTGTTCACTGTTTCTTTGTATTTGTGTTCGTTTTCCATTTTTGTGTTTTCTTATGTCATTTTATGAAGTTACCGTTTCTTGAAAGCCTTTTCATCAGGTATTTGAAAACAATCACTTATGCCTAAATACATTCATAACAAGGCGATATTGAAGATACTGTATAATATGACGTTGCAAAATCGATGCAAGATAATATGTGCCTACTGACACCTTTCTGTTTTGAGCTTTTGGAGTCGATGTGCAGCGGGGGCATAGGACACCCTTGCTATGTGCAGAGAGCTGAATAATGTAGAATGGAATGTCTGGAATGTGAGGGTAACTGGAAGAGAATGATGGGTAATGAAATAAATAAAAGCAGTAACAAGAAACGTGAAAGGAAAAGTAGAAGCTATATTGTATGATTCAGAAGAACAAAATATCCACACACTATTGTCTCTCCAGTTTTTAGAATTCTGAACGGTAGTATCAAGATTAATTATTACTTCTTCTTGAAGGTAATTTAGTGTATTTAATTTGAGATAAAAACAGTTTATCCAGGTTTTGTATGAATAATGCTTTGCTATTAAGCGCATCGATGAACAGTTGTGGGCTTAATGAAATCCATGATTATGTTTTTAAGTAAAGCATTGCCGTGTATGTGCCAAGTCTACTGGAAAATATCAAAAGTCGACACGTGAGTGTTTGCTGAAGGCACATGACCAAAGCGACACATATTCTTTGGGCATACCTCCAGTTATTGTTTCATTGAAACAAAGATCTACAGATACTGGTACCTACACTATACAAAATTCTGAAGCTAACAGCCAGCTAATAGTTGATTTACGTATACATACTGTAAATCTTCCTAATAGAAAATGACCTTCATAAATAAAAGTTGAAAGCCCCAAAAATATCCTTTTTTCGGTTCATGATAGTAGCTTCATAAAAGTAGCTTCATCCATGATCGTAGCATTGAATGAAAAGTTTATCATTCGTAAACTTTCCCACAGTAACAATAAAATCTTCATTATATTTTTATTGATACAGGAGATGATTGCAGGTGTCGACGATTCGACTTCGACGCTAAAGGAAACTCAAGTAAATTTTAAGTAGTTTCAAACAGGTACAAGCAAGATCAAAATTTAGTTTAATGCCAACACATTATTTTGTTTTAAGTAGGTACTGATACAAGTATTTTAGCAGTTTCAGTTCTACGGTCTAATCCGGGCTCATTGTGGAGCCGTCCAGCAGCTGTTCGCGATGAGCCTTTATGTGCTTTGAACAGCGCTGCTCAAGCTTGGAGTTTGTTGCTGTGAGGTGTGTACATGCTGTGGAGAGTAAGGGAATGCGCATTGCGCATATAACACATGTCCTCATTTCTTCTCAATAGTCAGATGTGAGTCAGAGGATACGGTGTTCATCGCAAACAGCTAGACGGCCCCACAATGAGCCCGGATTACACCGTCGAACTGAAACTGCTAAAATGCTTGTATCAGTAATTAGTGAAATTATAGATAGCAGTAATCCAATGGATTTGTAGCCAAAGCTTATTGGGGTACACTCCTCGAACCCTATCATCTCTCTTTAATAGCCAAGCTTCTTTATTCTGGTATTTTGGAAACATTACAGTTAGAGATATCCATGTGGTTTGACCTGAATATGATTTCGTGCAAACTTTTCTGAAACATATACCTTACTGCAATAAATATGCGAGTAGTAAGAAAAAGTAAAACAGAATACAAATGAATAATATTCCTTATAAAACTGCCTGCGTAAATGTACTTTGCACAGAAACGTGGCAACACTGGTATAAAAGTTTTTTTTAATGGGCGGCCATTGAGACTCATGATGAACCCTTAAGTAAACCTCTCGGCTTACTCGTCATAATCTCCTACTTTCTTTTGTCTTTTTATCGGTTTTTAGAACAAAAGATTGGTCGGTCACTGGGATAGGTCGGCCAAGTACCCACAATCCTAATTATAGTACCCTTTGATCCTAAACTTAAGCTTGTTTGGCATTTATAACAATATACTTTTTCATTTTTATTTAAAAGTATTAGCTCGTTCTTTGGTTGTTATTATAATAAAAGGAAATTATATGTTGTGTTAGATTTTGTGTACAGGAAAAGAAAATAAATAACAAAGCAACTACGAAATAAATTGGCTTATAAAGCAGACACGTGATGTAATTGTCTACCTAATTGTACAATACATGAAAGCTGGTACATAGGTAACTGGTAAAACTCAATTATTACCTTCTAGCATTGTATATTATTGTATACTGTAAAAAAATATAAATATGTACCTAAATGCCGATATAATATTCCAGACACTTTCCAAACTAAAATAGGTTTTAATTTAAAATATATCGTTGTATATCATTTTTTTACGTTTTCAAAATTTAACGGAGTATTTTGACCTCTTAAGTTATAGTTATAAGTTATTTTTTTATTGTGAAACATACCAAGTAATAAATCCTACGTTGAATGGAAATTATTTTAGGCTACAGTACAACAATAAAAGGCATAGCTTAGTTTACAAAGTGTCATAATTACTAAACGGGAAAACAGGAAATGTCATTGTTTAATTTGCTTAGTGAAAGTGGCAGTGTCGGATAATATGCTTTTATCTCATTCTTTCTGTAAAAAAGCAAAAAGAAAATTGGTTACATTAAGGTGATTAGTTTCATTCATAAGTGAACAGTAGAGTAGAACAACAAAGACACGATACATATTATGCTGTACACTATTAGTTACATAACCGATGTTGACCACACATACTTCCAAAAGTATTCTGCACTTATAACTCCAAAGAAAGGAAGTCAAAAATGGAGTCTACCACCACCGCCGTGCTGCAGATGATAATGTCTGAAATCATATTTCAAATTTGAAATCTAATCATATTTCGGAGCACTCGCCTTGTAAACTTTTCTGTAATTATGGAATGTAACCTTTACAAAGGAATTTTTTTTAAACTTATCAAGAAGTGACAACGTCGAGTCTTATTATTCGGCTTCGTGTTTCAATTATCAGTAGCACAGTACAATGAAGCGAAAGCGCTAATTTGAATTTTGAAGATGATGGCAGGATGATATGCAGTTTCGAAGAAGATTTCAGACTGACTATATGTACTTAAATATATCCATGTTTCCTAATGAATGGTCTTATCATTCAAAATAATATTAAAGCCAATCGGACATCATAAGCCACACGAGAATAAAAACAAAACAAAATCGAGAAAAAATGAATCTTTGATGCATTATGTATGTTTTGTGTTTGTATTTACTCATTTTGGTGATTATGGTTTAGTTACATGTGTGTTAATATGTACTTCCAATTTCCAAATATAATTTCTTAAAAATTACATTAATTGACCATTTAAAATCACACCAACAACTCTTGTTTTGTTTTTCGCATTATGCTTAATGATTACAATGGTACAATCTAGGGGACTTCCATCTCATTGTCAACATATTTCTGAGTTTAAAGCGTTGAAGCAATACTACCTATACTGTGCAACAAGCAAAGGTGTCAATACAGTCATTTCGACGCGTTTACATTTTGATTAATAATAACTTATTGTTAGTTAAAATTTATGCAAACTCGAACTCCTTTGCAGACAAAAATTAATAATTTTACCCAATAATAACAATTATAAGTAAGTCTATCAATATTATTTTCCATCCATTCCATTTTTGTTGAGAACCGTATTATATTCAGGCCGAATAGGTGACCAGTTAATCAAAAGCTAATCACCCGCGAACATTGTAAATTGCCAGGAGTACAAGAACCACCTGACCTTCGACGGAACTGCAGGGGCAGGAAGGGTATATTCTTCGCCAGTCTCTTACTTCTGGGGTATGGCGTCAGTGTTGCAAAGGTTCGTGTCACAGTAGCAGTATTCCCCTCCATTCTTGTCTTCAGATATTCCGACTTTATCCTTTTAGTCACCATCACATTCCCTCCCTTCTCTCAGCTTTCCAGATGGGACCAGAGGGATGTATCTCCAGGAGCATACGTCGTCATCCTTCCCATCGCACTCAACTTGTTCTGGCTTCTGTTTGCATTTGTCGGCCCAACAATTGTCGCATTTAACTGCACAAATCAAATGAAAATAAATTCAGTCACCAATTTTATTTTTGCGCCAATCAGTGCCTGATTTACGCTTACAGCTTAGCTTACGGCGAGGACCATTCCAATTCCAATGATGATGGTAAGAACGGATCCCTTCTTTGAAAGCAGGAACATAATGAAGATGCTGGCGTCACTTGTTTGCAAGTGCTTCGTGCTTCTTTATTTCAAACTGATCACGAAACACGAAACGCTTGATTACTAAAACTTACGAATAATGCTTAACTGAATTATTATTAGGATGGGTGGATAAAGAATGTGTGCAAAATGTCGCGGCGACTGTAACTAATAGTAAGTTGAAATGTTGAAAAGTGAAGATCTTTTCCAGC
Organism: Willowsia buskii; assembly: GCA_034700685.1. NCBI lineage: Eukaryota > Metazoa > Arthropoda > Collembola > Entomobryomorpha > Entomobryidae > Willowsia > Willowsia buskii. The sequence goes on along the minus strand of JAQIXW010001432.1, from coordinate 6,661 downwards.
GTTATGCCTTTATCGCTGATTAATACCTGTTGGTTGCCAACACCAAATGCAAGAGAATTCGAAAATCATAAAACATTAGTTTTATTCATTTTCTATCATTAATATTTGCTTTACTTTTAAAGATCCAGATACATTTAGATACTAGCACTAAAAACAGCGTCACAACTAAAAGTCAAGTCACAACGAACAACGAACGTTTACAGAAATATTTTTTACGTATAAACCTTAAATTAATCTGAATTCCAATGGTGTCTGTATGCCTCCCAATTCATTCCATTGCCAATAGCAGTTCGTTGGTCATACAAGGCGTGGGCATCTATTAGGATAAATGAAGTGCATCCAAGAAAAATGACATGAAAAACGATAAAAAAATATGCGATCAATAATCGCTGCTAGAAACTTCCAGTGTTCCGATTCCTACAAAATCAAATGTACCTAACTTATTATTAGAAGTACAGTAGCATTCTTTGTCTATTATATCGATATATAATTTCAAACTTTCACCATTGTTTCCTCAACCTGACGTGCAATGTGTTCTCGAACAAACCAAATGTTTTCCATTGCCCTTGTAATCTGAGTAGAGAAAGACTTCCCATCTGAAATTTCCTTCAAACTTACAACACAGAGATTTGACACTTCTTCAATTTTCCTCCCAGCAATTTTCGGGCTCATTCTTGAAGCGTCTTCTTCTTGCTCTACAAACGGCTGCATCCAGAGAAATTTTAGTAAACGTCGACGATTTCGTAAGCTTTTCACCCAGTTTGGTAGTCTATGAGTGGACCGTTTCCGGTAATGGATGTTCAATACTACTGTAGTGCAAACGATGGAGGCAAATATGAAAAGCATATTGAAAATTATAAGTTTTGCAAGTAGAGGAACTGCCAAGGATGTAACAGGAAGGTTGTCGATCATTAAGAGGAGAAAAGTGATCTGTGACGTGAGGAGTGACATGCACAATGTGATCTTCTCTCCTGAGTCTGCAGGCAGATAAAAAACCATGAGGGAAAGATACGACAAGCCAATAAGAGGGAGTACCATATTTGCCATGTAAAATTGGGAATGACGGCGAAGAGTAATCGTGAAATTTACACCAGTTAGCAAAAATAACAATTAATTAACTATATAATGTAGTATAATTACTAAAAATAATAGGCAAGTTAATTATAACATTGACAAACAAGTGTATGGAGCGAAATTGTTGTAAAGCTTTAAATAGAAATATGCTGGGATGGATATTAAATCCCATTCGGTTGAAGGCATATACTGGTCCAAATTCATTCCGACTGTAAGGTTACCATTTCCTGAATTTCTATCTTTTTCTGGTAGGTCCTTTAATGTGACATAAACATCGGTAATATCATAGGTCCATGAGGAAAAGGTAAGGTTACATGATTGAATGTCAAATGGGTAGTGTTGTAGTTGCATTGGACAGTAGCATTTGGCTGTTGCCATTGGCCACCACTTAACTAGCCCGTTAGAATATACCAGTACGTTTCCATCTTTTGGCAGAAATGCACCAGCGGCACTGTACAGAGTAATGTCTGGAAGCCAAATTTGGTCAGACGGAAGTGGAATTTGAGTTATTCCTCCAAAATCTTTAAGGTTCCATCTGAAATTGTAGTCGTTCCATTCCTTGACAAGTAGAGGTGGAAAGTTTTTAAGATACTTTAAATAATTGATTAAGAAAGTGAATAAGTATTACCTGACTGATCTGAATGCTTAGGGTTAAAATCTCTTCCTTGAGATTCTTTAAAGTAAAAAAAATATATGTATTCGCTATCATATTCAAAGCAGTGTTTGTGTACATAAATATTACACAACAAGATATATACTCTTAACTCTTATAACTGACCAGTTCCACAATTCGAAGTAACTTATACCGTTGAAGAACATAAACTCGACTGGAATAGTTCTGAACTGGTCGCACTTGCCATCTGTTCCTTTTCAAAAGAAAGTTCTGCAGCTTCATTTCCACCGGTACTTGTGCACAATTTCCTGTTCCAAAAACATGCATGAGGGTGGATAATAAGCATCCTAACGAAACTGTGCTCAAAAATATCTTTGGTTTAAAATTTTCAGTATGTAATGCACTAAATGTTGAAAAGAGCCCTACTAGAAAGGAAATGTGAAAAGTTCTTTGCATTACCTGTTTCTATTATACATAATAGCTGTTGCGTGCAACGTGCAACAACTGCTAATTTGTTAAAGTGATTTTTGACATGTCCGACTTGTCCGAGTTTAGCACAATGAAGTAAAAAATTAAAATTAATTTAGAGGCCCAAAATACATAGAGTATACATAATATGTCATATATGTGATTTCACCATGTTTTTCTGTATTAACGTTATAACACGGTATAATGTGTAAGACATGTTCCTCCCTCACACACCCACAATAAAATAGAGCATTCTACATTTCCAAATATATTGATTTTTTAATTTAAATGGTTTCAGAATTACGTCTAGTTTACATGAAATAGTAATGTACTTAACCTAACTAATCAAAATATATGAAGTGTTGTTCGTCAAAATTCACTTTATTCAGTTCATCTTATCTGTCTTGTCTTGAACCCTGATGATCATCGGCAATTTTTATGATTCATGATTAAGGTAACATGAGCAATTTGTTTTCCAGATATTTAAGAAAAGCTTCATGGAAATATAAATATTCGTACTTCATTTACACTGGCTCATGCCAGGAATTTACTTGTTTTTACTAAAAACACAAATATTATTTACACAAAACGTAACATTGTATGGTAGTATATTTATTTTTACTAGTTTATTTAAATAATTGTCTTCTCAAGAAACTCGTTTGAAATGATGAGGTAAAAATTCTGTAATTGTCTTTTTATTAACCTTCAACCTTGTTGTATCCAGTCGCTTGTAAATGTTTCCAAATACCACGAGCCGAGAACATGAACTGCTTAAGTTTTTCTGACTTGTTTATATTTTCGACGGCAAAGGAGTTCAAGGACACAAGCAAGCACAGAAATCATCGATAATATCAAGCACAATGCAAACACTGCAAAAAACATGTCAAGAGACAAAGGTGCAGCATCCCCCTCACTAATTTTTACTTTGCCAATTACAGAAAGATAGTAAGCCTGACTAGAAGGTATTCCTATGCGCTTATCTACTGACATTACAGCGTCATTAAGTCTCCGCAGCCATATTCGTCTTGTCAAAGCGTCAACATGACTTTTAACTTTCCCTAGTATTCCAGACTCATAAAACTGCGCTAGAGTTTCTACGAAAATGGAATAAAAGTAAGATCTGTGTACTTTCCAAGGTAAAATAAGATTATATCCAGGAAAGCGAACTGGATCAGATACAACATTTACCGGAACAATTGATGTTATTGCAATAGAAATAAAATTGATTGTCTCCATGTTATCAATAACAACAATATCTGTTGCTGGAACATTACTTTCACTTATCGGGTTCTTTCTCCAGGGATGATCCACCGGTAAGTCAAGATTCTTTAAATAAATTTCGAACGCAAGATCGGACCATCTGCCTTCATAATATTTTATAGCTGGAGTAAGAATTTTGTACTGCTCCAAAAACGGAAAATAGCTTCCAGAAAGTAGCTTCAACATGAAAGTTTTTAACATTGACGCTCTTCCTCTCTCACTTACACCAGTACAAAGTGAAAATATATCACCCCGAGAGCTAAAGCTTACCAAGTCGTTTAAATCATGTGGCCATGCTGGAGAACCTGTGATCGTCATAAATGTGAAAATGACACCCTTGTAGAATTGATCCAAGATGGTCAGCATTAAAAGCCACCAGTGCCATGAGAATTGACCCAAAAAATTGGAATTTATGAAGGACGGTTGGTTTAGAAAAGAACCAACAACATTAAACGTAACACTTAATACAGTAAACCACCGCTTTGTTTTGTGTCTAGTAGAATGAAATATTGACAGTACTAATACAGTTATAATTAGACAGCCTGAAACCATCATAAGTATCCAAGTCATCAGATCAAATGGTTTTAAAAGAGCAACTGCATTAAAACCCGGCTTTTTCAAAATTGTCACAAAATTAAAAGGCTCAAACTCCACCGCAAAAGGTGTCCATTCCCAACGGTAAAGTATGTCCCTCTTCAGGTCTATGTAATTTTCGACGGATATCACCATTCCAGGAATCGCTGAGCCATGGAGTGGCGGAGGTCTTCTTGTGGAATGATCCCATGTGAATGAGTAATTAAGTTTGTGCCTTAACACTCTTTGATAGCATTCATAATGTCGGGGAACCCCAAAAGCGGATTTAATTGCTTTGGAATACAAGCGTGCCTTAAGCTCGCAAAGGGAACGACCGTGGATCGAATCGCCCCAAAATGAGTTGATTAAGTTTCCATTGAGATTGGAATTAAGGGAGATCCACAATTTCCGTAAATCCTCAATTTTTGTCAACCCGAAAGTCTGAAAATGTTGAATGGGATCAATACAAGGAATGCAAATCAGATACACAGTTTCTAATTTTATCACGCCCAAAATTAAACCCATTGTAAATGTGTTTGGTAATGTGTGTGTGTAAAAACTTCTTAGGATTTGCATTTCCCTTGGAGTTTTTTGCGAGATTTCTTCAAAGAAAATAAAATGATCAGGTCTTTCATTGGCAACCGTGGATCGAAACATTTTTCTTATTATACCAGGTTGCTTATTTGGATCATCGCTGGTTGTTCCTAGTTGATCAATCATGTAGATGTGAGTAAAGCAACGAATAAATTTACGGAACGTGTGATGGTTATGTTTAAAATTGTAGGTGTTATCTAAAAACTGTAAAGTTTCATAGGAATGAACTGCGTTTTCACCAAATATTTTCAGTACGCTCATAGAGGTTTTGAAATTCAGGGAATTGTTATTATTATTTGGAAATGACACAAAATGTTTGAAGTGGCAAGCTTGGAAGAAACTGAGAACAAAACTAGTGCTATAATTTATTTGATTTAGGCTGAACAGTGCATTCAATTCTGAACAAAAGCCTGCTAATATGTATGTAAAAAGTAAAAAATGAAACGAATATTGTACTACTCTCATTTTTTTCGTTTTTTAAAGAAAATACAAGATCATTTACATCAGTACAGTGGAATATGAAAGCCGAAAGTTAATGAGAGCCAAAACCTGGTAATTGTCATTTACCACCTAACAAAAATGACTGAAAGGATTAAGTATTTGTTCAAATTGAATTTCCAGGTTGTCATGTCTAGTTCCATGACAAATTGGTTTTTTGTAAACCAACATTAATTAAAAAATAATGATACATGAAGACAAATATTCATTCATGCACAATGCACGTGGTGTACGTATGCATATAAGATAATCAGTCTAAAAAAATATTTTCTAGTTTTTCAAGTCTTTGTATATTCCAGGTAAAGAGAGGATACTTCTTCAATGAGAACGGTAACTAATAAATGAGCTTTCCTTGCCTCTGATGCATGCATATTATATCAATATCAAACATACAAGAATTATTTATATTCAATGAAAAATTCTAAGCAGTTGACAAGCCGCACTCTTCCAGTTAACAGTAATACCTATTTGCATGACTAATTTATTTGTATTATCTACTTCATTGAACTTTGTTATGGCATTTTAGCTTCAATTTTCTCTTTGTATAGGTAAATACTTATACTTTTTTTCTTCAAAAAGTTTAAGCAAACAATTTTCATGACAATAGGTCTTTACAGCAATTTATTTGTTTTAGTTACTAATGATATTGCTACAAATCACATAAAAGCGTATTTTCAAATCTTTATTGCCTAGAACATTAAAAGTACCCTTGTAAGTTATGAATTTGAGATTGTTGGTTGACAAGAATGTTATACAAATAGTAAACTTTGTACCCAAGCAAAAGCGTTTCATCCACCTTTTGATTTAATAACATAAATTATAATTTTTGATGACCTCATTTAACATCTCATAATTTTCTATTGATAATATATTGCTCATCTTGTAACTTTCCTTGGAGTTTAGTCCACAGTTATCCTTTGGAAAATCATGCAAAACCTTTTTAAATTCATAAAACTAATAAAATCTAATGTCGATTGTCTTCAATTTGCTTTTTGTCCGTGTAAGCCCATTTTTCCAAAGAATTCATTTATTTAATATAATAATAATGACTATACACCGGAACTTAGCATTTGCACTCGTTCTTGCATATTTTTATTCATTGACAATAATACCACTGACATGAGACATGTTTTTGTAAAGTCATTTGCCCAACTAATTTTTACAGATTGCTGCACAAGTTGTTATGGGCTTTTGTGACTATGTAACTCGTTGACCGATCAAATTTTCTACAGCTAAAAAGGGCATCAGAGGTAATTGGCTGAGTAACTCATTTCGAAAATCACATTAACATTATAATTCTAAAACCAATTTAACAGAAAGTATTGGTCGTAACATGCAATGCTTTATTCTTACATTTTTATTGTAGACATTTCCACATTAATTTTGTACAGGAAATGACGCCTCCCCTGGTCAATCCATTATAATAATCAGAGCCCGAGATGTTAGGTTTTTGCATATCTTTTTTGGGCTTGCATATCGGAAACACGTTTGACATGCAAGCGGGTCATGTAAAAAGACGTCGTTTGACGCTTCGAAATTTGTCCTAAAATGTCCTATTTTGGACAAAACTTGCATATGTCC
>JAQIXW010001431.1:0-19468 GCA_034700685.1 Willowsia buskii | reverse complement strand
AAAAGATAGCATAGCATATAACAATTCGTGAATGTCACTTTAGATTTTATTGTTTCTTTTTCGCTACTGCAATTACCAAGGATATATTTGAAGTTCACGAATGGATTTCTGGGCTATACTGTATTCTGGGCGACGCTTTTGCCGAGATGAGTCTGCACTACATATTATGTTATTACGCATAGTAATATGTGTATTATTTTTAATAATTAGTACGTATTAATCTTTACGTATACTATATATGTTCGCTAGTTCGAATAACCAACATTTCGAAATATTTATTTACACTGGGTCAGTGTAAATAAATATTTTCGCTACTACAGCATCCCATATTCCAAACGTCAATGTTGCAATGCTATAGTTCTTTCGACTTTCTTCTCCCCTCTAAATTAAAGAGTATATAGTAACCCATCTTAAAAATCAGGATTCTCTGATTGATTTACTACCTATCCTGGAGCTGAAGCTGAATATCTTACGGAGCTGTTCTTTTTAAACTTAAATTGAACTGATATGTATTATATCCTACTGTGTTTGCATTACTACTGGAAATACTATTGCTATAATGTGATGTACTTTCTGCACATTCTTAATCGATATTAGGTATACAATTCTCACGATGTCAGCATGTGTCGATCTACCAATCGTTTATCCCCAGTTTCCAACATATTAATAATGTTTAAAAAACGTCATTCAGTCATTACACCTAAGTTGTAAATGGAAATTAGTAAGATGACTGTTTCGTGGAAAACCGTAGGAATACAATAGGAATTATGCAACCTTGAAATTTGATGAAATTAAATATTTCTCAAATTCTTCTTTAGTCTTCTACCGGCACCGGCATATTGAAAATTCAAATTACATATGTACAAATTCTATTGCATAAACACCAACGACTAAATGACCAAACCACCAAAGAGTCAGTAGCTATCAACTGACGCATGCTGATACTAATTAGCTTTTTAGCTAAGTTTATCGCAAATAGATCCATGAGTGTGACCTGTCTATTAGCTAGCATATTAGTCGTATTACGTAGAGTATTTGTCATACGTACAAGATAATGAACACTGTTTAACTTTTAGGACTTGGTCAACACAAGTAAGTTAGGAAATGGAAGAGAACAAAATAGAAAACAAAAGTGCAGCAGCCTGCACAGAGACGTACAAAAAAAGCCGTCATCTAAATTGAAATTCTGAAAATTCCACTGACGTCAAAAATCCGTGATGGTAAGGTACAATGTTGGCTGCTTGAATGTCATTTGTTTCCACTTTCCAGTCACAATTAGACAGATTCATGTGTACTAAAACCGTGTACTTTGTAGTTTCTGTGTGCTATACATTATTCAATTTGGAATAGACAATCAACATTTTGCAAAATACTTTAGTGTGTAGTTTACTCCGATAATTATGAAGCACATAAACCAAATCATCAGAAAGCGCACACAATACACTACGCTTGAAACATGGCTGCAAATCCACTAAATGTTTATAAGAATATTTGGTTAGTCTGTTGTTTGTCCCTGTCCTACTTATTACTATTCTATATCTGGTAAAACTGCGAAACCTAAAATATACTAGAACTAAAAGTAAGGACACAGCCTTATGGGAATAATACATGTATGTATAGTATACGCTATACACGCTGACATTTACGAGCATATTTGTTGGATGGGATTTTACATTTCATTTGTAGAAATGTCGGATTCGTCCATCAAACATTAAAGGAACATGTACAGAATGAAAACGAAAGCGATACAGAGCTAACAATAATTGCCTCTATTGTATTTAGTATTTGTTGAATACTGCATTGCCATCGTTTAGAAACAAATAAAAACTTGTTTCATTGTGATTCTCGACTCCTCTAAATTTACCACTATTTTATGATATTTTCTTAACAAACTTGATACAAGATGTACCGAATAATATAATTTTCAAAATGGAATGATACCTTTGTTTCATGCGTAACCACTGAGCCATCCTCCCCGTCTCCAATGTTGGTACCTGGAACACATAATTTTGAAGGTTTATAAATTTTAACAAAGATGTCCCCTAAAATTTTAGAACTAAACAAGCCTTTTAATAAAAGTTATGCTATAAACTCCAGGTTATATTCACCCTCATCTTCATCTAAAGCAGAAAGAGTATCAGCATAACTAGGAGAGCTTGAAGGCTTTGCTACATCAATATCTGTACTGTCCAAAGTAGTGTCGTGAAATATTTCATTTAATGCAGGAAGTATTACAGGGGTTTCCATATTTTAGAGGAAACTCTTTTAGAAAATGTATTGGTTTTGTAACACTGTAATTTCTTGACATTGATTAGTAATAAGTAGTTTTTTTTTGTTGAATTCAAGTCACAATATAATTAATACTGTCTGCTGACAGGTGTGGGTTTTGTACTAAATTATAACACTACGACAACAACATTTGGAACATATTACTGGTTAGTTACCCGTGCTGTGGCTTGCAGGTCCCCGGAACTTAATTATTATTGCGTTTCACAGATTCCAGTTGTTGGAAGGAAAAGTGCATATACTTAGGTCACATAAATATTATTATGTATGCTTACCGTAGCGCGCAGCATCTTTGCCAGATTCTGCCAGGCAGGATTTCTCTTTACATCTCGCGTTATTATTGTATTCCGCTTTCATTATTAATAAATTGCACACAAAACCAGGGAACTAAACACGGTATTTCCGAGGGCTATATCTATCTCTGCTTTACAGTTTAATTTATTTGCTACTCGGTTTTCTTAATTTTTGTCTGGCTCCTTTTGTTTGAAATATACTACAGCATAAACCACCAAATCGCTTTGTTTTATGAGGTTATATTATGAGCAGTTGACAAATCTTTTCATAAAAACTGAATGTCATTTGTTATTGTAATCACACTACAATAGTTGAGTTTTTTCATGCGTAGTGAATAATAATTATTCCATTCTGTGGTGTGCTATCTAATTGTCAAGTTTTAATCACTACTCATAACTGAACAAGGTGCTAAAATGACGAGCGCGGACAAATAAACAAGAACACGTGTTAAAATAAAAATTGATACTAAATAAAATATACCCTCATATATTTTTATCGATGACTTTAGCCTGCTAATTACATGCAGCAAGCATTTAAAAAATATTTTAAAGAGTCGTGTGTTACGTATAACTACAGGTATAATGAGCTCCACTTGCATTTAACCAATATAAACTAACGATATCACTACAAAATGTCTATAACTTCCAACTATCTATAACACCAATACCAGACACCTCATGATTTACCCAACAAACTTTTCCTTAATGGCGAAATGGCAATATTTCTACTGCGCTCATTAGTGACGAAGACGATTGTTCATGTCAAATAATTTTATTAAAAGGTTTTCCTTCTGTTTATGTTACCGTTAACTCTCGGATCATCTTGAAATCATTAAAACCAAAACCACACTGTACGTCATATCATTCATTCTCCTCTAAAATAACATTCCATGCATGAGTATGCATACCAAACAAAATGTTCATACTAAATTATATCTATCTAATCGGATATATTATGTATGTAAGTCGGCTACGATTACACTACAAAAATATCATAAACCGAATTGGATATGAAAGTAATGTCTGTTTCAATAATGTAGTTATGAATATATGCATGCTTTGACTTGACGGTTACAAAATTTCGATGCATCACACATTCCCTAAAATCAGCCAATGTTGAATCTAACATTTCTGTGCATCCTGACTTTAATGCGGTAGTAGCTTATGTGATTTCCAATACTATTTAGGGACGGTTTCTGCATGTTTCAGTCAATAGTAGTGACATTATTCTACGGTATAGAATACAGTTTTTTTTTCGTTGCGTTACTCCTGTAGTCTGTGACTTTGTGACTCGTCTATAAAGTCAACTATGCTAATAATGTTAGTTGTCACAAAACAGAGCACACATAAAATTGACATGAACAACGTTTACATACCTAGATAATAACTATTACCTGATAACGATACTTGTAACAGAAAAGTAAACAAGCTCAAGCTGCGTTAATGTTTGTATTCAGAAATGAAGTAGCTCAATGATTTACCATGAATTTGTCTTTAGCTTTAGGAAGGTACAGCAACAATGCACATTTGTAGTCCTATTATCCATACCGTCATTAATTGGATCTCACTCGTTATGCTATCATTAATTGTCTTTCTATGATTCTGCATCATCAAATGAACTTGACAGGCATAACCAGAGCAGTTGAGAAAGCCGATTACATAGTTAAGTCGATAAATATGCTCCTGAGTTTCTGATAAAGTCGAAACGAAGCTTATGCAACCCATTTCCAATAGTGTGTTTTGGCGGCAGTAAACACAGAAGTAAATGGTTCATTTACCACAATCTTGCAATAAAATTCAACAATAAATGGTGCGAGAACACAAAAACCCGATTTGAGCGAGGAATTTTTTTTGGAACATTCAAATACTTTTATTATTTCAAATTTTATTTCTGGATTTGTTGAAACAAAGTAGTATATTATATAAGAGATAATGCTTTTATATACATTGACTCATAGTTGTACATTATATGTACTAAAACAATATATTAAAACTTTGAATTAGCTACACGTTCACTGACATAGTAATATGAACAGTGGATGTTATTTACGTAGAGGTCAATAAATTTACTTTAGTACATAAAATCGTAGTATACAAATTTGATTCACATTTAGTTTTAGACCATATTATAAAACACATTAACTATTACTCTATATAACAATTCAAACCAACTTTCCATGAAATTATTATGATTTTATTACGGGATACGTGTACATTATGAATATATTATTAGTATTAGCATAGATATTAATGATTTTCTTTCGACTGCGACACTAATTGCTCTGCAGTCCTTAACCATACAACCATCATCTATTATTTTATGGAATTATAAATTAAGGAAACTGTATTTATGTAGTATTTAACCCATTTACCTGCACACCAGTTACCATAACAGTATTTTTTATTAACATGGCAACAATTTGTAGTTACGTGGGCACCAGCCCAGCAACACATTTTTATGGGGGTGTTTTAAAACTTACATGACATAATATACTATGTATTAGAAAATTGTGCGTAGCACGTTACGTTTTGAATCCTTGTTTCTATAATTTCACTTTAAACTAAACGGTTTTATTCATTAATACATACAGTAGAAAGTTGTTGGAAATGAGTCAAGAAGGACCGATATCTCTTTGACATATTAACGACCCTTTGTACCAGCAAAATGACTATATTGACCGAAATGGCCTGTAAAATTACCTCGTTTACTATCATTTGCATTAAAAGTTGCAAATTACAGGGATTGTCCTTATGGATAAACATGATGCTTTTAACGTAATAATATACAGTAATTAGATGTGGCACGGTGTACATCTATATAATTTTAGTGCCCAATTGATTGGTGGAGTAAGAAAGCTAAAAACATGGACCTGAGAAAAGGTTCTTTCTTTTGTGTGATTAATACTATCAAAGAATTCGGTTATATCAAAGTCTAAAACTAGTAACATTTTGTTGATAATTTACCATTATTTAGGATTCGCGATTGAAATCAATAAATACATATAAAGATATAGGTTTGCTATATGAGTCACATAGAAAATTATTGTTTCAATTTACCTGTCCGACCGTTTGATTTGTTTCTGATTTCATCTTAATTGTTTTCGATCTTAAAACGGTAGAATTAATTATTACACAGTATGCAATTTATATACATGTATACACGATTTTGCACCTTCAGACAGTCATTATAACAACATCAAATACATACATACATTATAATAAAGTGAATAACTCGCTACTACTAAACTAACAATATATACTACATGCACTCTTTAGGGGTTTCAATGATTATTGCGCAAGTTTTTTTGATGTGTATAGGTATTTATATGGAGAACGCAGATGCATATTTCCATTTCAATGTGATATAAATGAACTGATATGTAATGGATTTTAAACATTTACTCCAGGATTATATATGTCATTGAGCTAAATATGACCTCTTTCTGATAATTATGGTAGGTGCTAAAGGTACTACATGTGCACATCAATGATCAAAAAATCAAAAGTTTCGGTGAAGCTGACCGAAAGAAACTCGAATCAAAGAATTTGAATTCTATTCTAAACCTAGAACAGACATCATGATTTTACGAGCTTTTATGCGACATGCGATAAGATATGGCAAATTTAGGTATGTATGAGGATATGGTGAACATTCAATAGCCTTTTTAACAGATATGCGGATCATTACTGTATATTTTAAGAATCAGTTCGCTGACAAATATTTAATGCATCTAACGCAGCCAAAGAAAAAAGTGACTCATCTAGCTTTAACGATCCCCGATCCGATTTAGTAAATACATAGGAATGTACATTATACACCGTTAATCGTCAATGTATGTTTCTTACCGTCATATTCCTCGTGAATCCGAGAATCAGCTTTAACACGACCATCTATTTCATAATTTACATATTTTTGTATTAATTGAAACAAAGTAATCTACTCACATATAAAACTGAATGTGGATATTAGAGCAGTAGCTAATAATGCCACCGTTATGATCAATTAATGAACGAGTAATTTTATGGCAGAGTATGAGGAAGAATTAAACCTCCTTTAATAAGCAAGACAGCCCATTGTATTTATATTGCTATTGCGTTATGAAACCCCAATGTGTTTTACCATCATCTATCGTTATATACTGTAATTACACTTTTACGCACCTTTCTCTACAAGCAAAAATGATAGTGTCCTAAATGTAACTGAACAAGGTTTGATACCTCCAATAGGATAGACAAGAGCCACAAAATAAAAGATCCATAAACCTTTCCAATGAAATGTTCCATTTACCTACCTGATAAGTTCTACGTATACATGTTGTTCTTTTCGTAGTGTCTGTTATATCTGTATGTCAAGGTCTCAGTGTCTGTATCGCTGAACAGTATCAGAAAGAGAACAAAATGACGCGCAAAAACTATACCGCACGATATAATGTAAGAGTGACCCTCTTCCACTTGTCATTGTTACTAAAAAATTTGTCAATCGATTAATTTTTTGGTACTGGTAGAAATGAAACAGCATTTGTTTTGTGGAGAAGAAATTATGTCGTGTTAGTGTGTTGAATTTTTTAAGAAAATGTCAATGAACTTCCTATACTGAAACATAGGTACCATATATTATGTGGTAGTTAAAGTTTGAAAATAGTTCATGGTAGAGGTTCTAGCATTCTGTATTCTGGTTTGAAAAATCCAAGGAATCTTTTTGTAATTATCGACATCCTGCAAAACAAAATGTTCATTAACATTTTTGAATGTTGCGCATGGCACAAAAAACCTAAAGCTTATAGGGGCTCATTATGGTAATTAATTATACGACAGATATTTATATTGAATTTTTATGAGTTAGTCGGTATAGTTTATACTTATTGTTGTTAATTTTGGTTAAATGCCTCCATAAATATGCATGAAAACACTAACAGCTCCTATAAATCGTTTATTTAAGTAGCACAGTAACAATAGTTAGTCAAAAATAGAGCCATTCATCATTGTTTTGAACTCACTAAACTCTTAAAATGCTTAAATTACGTGTTATAAAAAGGACATACTGTAGAACGGACCATTCGTGTTTTACAATTTTTAAATTGTTTCAATTCAAATACGTACATATAAACGATTAAGAAAGTTATTGCAATTCAGTGGGACGTTGGTAGGTGTTTCCCGTTTATACATATATTGTTTATCATCTTGTTTCCATAAATGAATAAGTATCTATCAAATATTTAGGATTGGAACGGTACATCAACGATGTCATTAAAAATGTATGCGTATGCCCAGTTCTAAAACGAAACCCAATTTGTATCGCAGTTGGGTATTGTGTAGCAAACGATGATTTCTGTGTAATTTGTAAGCATTATTACATGTTGATTGACACCATACTCTCTTTCAAAAAGTAGGATCCATATGAAATCTATATAATGATTGTGTGAAACGAAATTTTCTATGTACATCCTATTAGAAAAATTTCCTGCTATAAAACCCCAAATTCATATTTATATCCTAAACTTTAATTAAACAATAGAATATGACTAGTCTTGCACATCTTGATAATATGCACAATGCTATTTTAAATCTACACTAATTTATTTTTTATTTTAAAGGAAGACCATGATGAATCTCGTCAACATTTAAAAACCCCATCGTTCATGGATTTTTGTTTATGATTACTCGACCTTCTTTCCTTCTACAATTAAGTGTATTTAATTGAGATAATGAATTTTAAGAAACTTTTTTACGGTATGAAAATCTCAAAATTCTATGATCATTTTGATAATACGCCGGATAAACAATTGAAATTTTGTTTTATCTTGCAATATAAAAAAGGTCTATATAGGTCGATAATATACCAAAAAAATGGAAATAGTTGAGAAAAACTTAACATATCTACAAGTTATCTTAAAATTGTAATACATTGAATAATTAATAATTTGTTGTGGTGTTAATTTGTTTTATATCAAATCAGTTACAATAGGAGACACAGACAAAAATATTCTTAAATCAAAATTGCTTACGTATCAAACTGTCTAACGATGCAAAAATCTCTTTTTACTTTTTACATAAATTTATATCGATATATGTACATCATATAATGCTTAAGATCGCATTTACGTGGTTTGTTCCACTTCTCATAAATGCACACAGAGTGTACATTTTTATATTACTTATGACTTTATGGCTATGACTTATTATTGATACCTGTTCTGCTAAATATGATTTATTGAATGTATAAAGCTAGAACTCATTTTTCTATTTTACTTTTACAGTAGAAATTATTATAAACTTAATGTTGTACACTCTTATATTAAAACATCAAGGCAGACTGCTCGGGTACATGAAAGCAGTCTGGTGTAACACAGTTTTTTCTTGCTAATCTCTCCCTGCGGTGCCCATTTCGAAGAACATTATTTTTATTGTATATTTGTTTTTCCTCCAACTTCAATCCTCAGTCAGTTAAAGTCAGTATAACGCTAGCGTAGCATGTTTGTGTATGCTTTTTTCACGATTACAGTTTTACGCAGCAAGTAACATTACACATGACTTGGAAAATAATAAAAAAGAATGCAGTTTGTTGCGTGTGAGTGTATAATGCCATATTATAGTAGTGGTGGTGGATGTTGGTGCAAAAGTCGATTTGCTGAAGAAAGTTGCTTAAACACTGATCCTCTCTCATTCTAGTTATCTCTTTCGCTATCGTTCTCTACTTATTTCCAGCATAAAGCATTTTTTATTGTCTTGAGTTAGGGTTTCAAAAGAAAATGAGGTTTACTGCAGTTGATCTTACGGCTCTTCTCAGTTTTCATTTTCACTTATACTCTCCATACAATTAGTGCAAGTTTCTTCTTCCAAAAAATAAATTCCTTTGCGTTAGTGAGCTTTTTATCCTTTCTTTTGGCTTAAATACACCCGTAACGATGAATTTTCTCTGGTGAGTAATGACTTTTTTGCTGTTACTGAGCACGATACTTGAGAAGAAATATGTACTTAATCCATCTTTCATCCGTTAGAATCTGTTTGTTTCCTGTTTTCGCGCGAGCAAATTGTTCATTTTGAGTAGCTCCCGCACCGAATCGCTTTGGTCGACTTTAAAGGGTCGTCGCCGTTGCTCCCATCACTAAGTTTTTATTCAACAGGAAGAAATGAGAGTTTACATGTGGCATGCTCAAAGTTTATTTAAGTTTGTTCCCTTGTTGCTGGTGTTGGTGAGCTCATGGGGAGCCTGTTGAGCAACAGCTAGTCTGTTTCAAAGAAAATTGTTGTCTGTTTTGTCTCTCTATGCTTCGTACATCCTCCTTTTTGACCTCGGAAAATTTTCTGTTGTTTTTGAAAGTGCTCACATGAAAATCTTTTTTTCGTTCAAAAAGATTGTTTCCGTTGATAAAAATGCTTTTAAGGCTTTCAGGTTTTTAAGTGAAGTGTATACACATAAAACACTTGTAACTCTAAACGATGAACAATGTTCTCGTAGCGTTCTCGGCAAGTTTAGTCTTCTTGTATAAATCTACTACTTTGTAGAAGCAGAAGTGGTTAGAAGGGGGTAGTGATATTCTTTCCCGTAATTTCAGCATTTGGTGGTGATATATTGATATTTTCCCTCTGGCACCTGTAAATGTGCGAAAGTTAGAAGTGAAGTATTTATCAAAATGTTGGTATAGCTAGATCCTTTTTTTGTTGATATTTCTGACGCTTTCATATCACACTTTCATTTTTCAAGCGTATGTTATTCGCAAATGAAATAACATGTAAGATATAGAAAATTTACAGCATGAACTCATTTTACAACTGAAGCACATTGCACCAATAGTATTTTTCAGTGTGAAGAAGACCTAATTGTAGACCGAAACTTCTCTTTCACTCCTCTCTTGGTGACTTGATAGCTGACGAACCCTGGGTTTATTTAGTCGATGAACATCTTGCAGCATGAAAGTTTAAATATGTCAGAATATTATGTATCTAGCACGTGTTATACTTCATAAAAGAATTAAAGTATCCTTAGATAATAACATCCCATATTTGGCAAATATTTTCAGGAGGATTACACGTATAATCTGTACGAGGCTATTTTATCGCAAAAGGGTCCATGAGTAGGTGGTATATGCATGTGTAAGTGAAGAGAAAATAGAAAAGTTCCAAGGCTGAAAATGATGATACTCGAAGCAGCTTTTACCGGGTACCTTTGCTCACATTCATGGCATACCAAATAGATATGGCTCCCATGTTACTTCATCATAAGCCTTTTTCAACTTCCTCACACACTGGCGCTCCACCAGAAAAGGAAGGAGAGGGAACCTGATGATCTTCTTCCCTTGAGGTACACGATTTGGTGTTACGTTGGAACATTGACTAGAATCCCTTCCTGTGTGTGTATTTTTTTAAACATCCATCAAATATTATATACCCTTGTTTCATAGCTCCGGTAGGCGTGCCATTACTCACTCAGATTTTTTTTTGAACCACACTCGTGGAGTTGCCTTTGAGCTCATGTAACAGTGTTTCCTTTTTGGTTAAAAAGATGAGAAGAGTTGTAGAGGTGGTGGTAGTGGCAGTAGAGGAGGAAGCCGGAGAGGAAGACTAACACTGAACCCTTTGGGAAATATAAGGCTCAATCCGATCTAATAACCGAGAAAGTCTTGCCTTCCTGTAAGAGAGAGACAGCGACGAGCCGACCTTGCTATGATATGCTATTTTTGTGATGCTGTTGTTGCATGAGATTTCTTGGTGTTGCTTCCTTTTCATATGAAAGGTACTTACAAGGAGAACGAACAAGCTAGAGTATCATATTCTTTTGTTTACCGTGTGTATTACTTTATGGAGTAAAAAGTCCGGGCTTTGCTCATTCCACGTGTATGGGTATCCGGATTTGGCATCATTTCAGAGAAGTAAATGTATACAAAATGTTTTGGAGAGTCTTGGCAATATAGTGAAATAAGAGAGAATGTAATAAACTTGTTGATGTGTAGAGAAGGATATATTGTTTTTCTTTCTTGTTGTGGTGTATCTTGTAAATATAGGCATTCACACAAACCATTCTTCTTTCTGACTGGGTGAGACACTGGAAATAAAATACAAAGAGAATAGTTCAGTTAGATATCATGTTTTCATAAACATTCTGGTTAAGATGTCAATGTAGTATTTTATCGTTAATGTTAGGGAATAATGTACAAGGAAAAGGTGGATAATAAGTTTGTATATTATGGGGAGCGTCAACCCGCTAAGTTATGATTTTCGTGGAATAAGGCGTATTATTTTATGATGTTCATAATGTCTAGTTTAGTTCTATCGGTACAACAATCTACACGACTATAAATATTACTAATTTTAAACTATGGCTGTAAGACTGTTAAACTTTTTTTTTACTGAAACTTTTAAAAAGATTTTCAAGTAATATGCTTGATACGTTATATGTATTTAGTTGGCAATATTTGATTTTTAATGTAAGCTATAATATTAATAAATCAACAAGCTTGCACACGATACGCTTTAGCGAGACAATGAAATGTAAGTACACTGAACTTTTCGAAGTATAAATATAGACCGTGAGGTACAAACGCATTAAGCTTTCCAAAAAACCTTTTTCTATTTTTTATCTGATTGACCGAAAGCACAATTTAACATTCGATCTAACTAACCCTGTCTGCCATACCATGCCACTTGCCACACACCACTGCCAGTTCGAAAATGGAAAGGCCGACAGTGCATGGATTCATAATTTATGAGCCTTCACTTGGAGACTTTGTAGTTTTCACTCACTTTTTATACGATGCTCTCTCCGCTGCCGAGAAGACCTCCTGTCTCGCAAGCTCAATACGGTTTTGTTGCTCGTTTTTACTGCTCATTTTTATTACCGTTTACATCCTTAAATATTGATTTATTGAGTAAGTAGAGAGTTGTGTTTTGCTTGCAATGCCAATGGAATCAGCAAAAACTTTCTCTCTGGTTGCTTTCAGCCTGAGAGGATGCCTATGAAAGCTCTACAGGATTTGCACCGGTGGTGAATGACCAAACAGGGAAAACATACCTCACCTCTTTCCCTCCCGGAGAAGAGCCTTTGCTCGAAGAAGAAACATCATTGTGACATCGAAATATATGTACGTATGGGTATGTATAGAAGAGCAGAGTACTTGCTATAATTTGACTGATTGAGTACGCATAGTAAAAATCGCTCGAGATAGAGAGAGAGAGTGAGAGAAAGCAAAATGTAGACAAGACAAGGATCGCATTGGTGATGGCTCGACAGAAGGAGAAAACATGTTTACGTTTGGTGGCGGCATGACTGTGGTGTTAACAACAGCAACAATAGCATATTACACTACTCTTACTCAGCTACACACTTCACGGGCCAATATACCAAAAAGCATGAAAAACGGTAAAGGCCAGCCGGGGCAAGAAGTTCTCTTGAGTATCACTCACTCAGTCTTTCTCCTTTCTTTCTTTCATGGTTACTGTTAGAAAACTTTACTATGAGTGCTAACTCACACTATCTGTGGTACTCTCATAAACCATCTACGTGTACTAACCAACTAATACACACAACACGTGAAGATGACAACACAAAGTCACAATATTATAACAGTCTCCAGAAAAGTAACAACAGGGAAGGGACTCTGTAAGGAAACTAGAAAGTAAACTTGGTAAGGAAAAGATAAAAGGGACGAGTATTTTGGTCATGTGTGTGGCTTTCGTTTTTCGCTGATTTGTTTCCCTTTATAGCTTACTTTGTGTATGGTAAGATGCACATGATCGTCATCATCACCATCATTTTATTTCTTATTGTGTTACATATACATACGTGAACTCAGTTAACGAGTGTGTTGGAGAAAGTATAATGTTACTGCTTGTGAAGGTAGTGCATTAACCACAATTTTCTTTTGACTTTCTTGTTGGTCGCATTTTGTTTGCTGTTGTTGTAGCAAGAATGTATCTCTTTGTGTGTGTAGGTGCATGCATGAATGAGTACACAGGCTTTATTCTCGTTGAGTTAACTAGAAAAGTAAAATGTATGTTTTGTTTGCGGGTATGGTGTGCTCTGAAAAGATAAATCAGAAAAGGCAATAAAGACATGATAGGTGTAGTTTTTTGGTTAGTCTTATAATAGTTGAAAGGGTGAAAGCACCTTTTAGCTCCCATTTTCTTCAAAATTGTGGTACAACAGCAGCAATGACAACAAACCATAACAAGAACACAGAGAGAGAAAGAGAAGAAAGGCATGAAGTTGTTTAAAGGAAATGAAGCAAATCACTAGATAAGTGAACTGGTGTATTGTCTCGTGTGCCATGTCTTGGCCAAGTACATAAAGAAAAGTTAACTAGCAAGCAAGTGCTGCATCTGTTTTTATGTTGTTGTATAGTCTTGGGAGGAAGCGGAACACTCACCAGTTTTAGGAATGTATGCATATGCCTTTTACAATCTGGTCATGTGGGATGGTTCATTATTAATATGCGAGATCCTATTTTATGGAATACCTAAATGGGACTTTTTATCTTTGTATGCCTACACATATTACAAATACTTGTCGCAAAACTATAATTATAATACACATATAATGATGGCATAAAATAAATTGTAAAGAAGAAGGAAAAGCAGTGTGGTAATATTTCTGCTTAGTTTAGTTTCACAGAAATAAGTATAAATTCACTGACTAAACGTTAAATAACTAGGACTCATTGTGTAATGTTACGTACTGACTATCGTAATTTGGCGTTTATGTATATTGGCACGCAGAAATGGACGTTAATTCTCAAAGTGATTGTGGAAGAGCCCTTCCATTGTTGCTATTTATTACCTATGTAATCTCGATTGCAGTAAGCAATGTACTATGTATTTAAGTGGTTCAAAACAAGATCGCGCGGCATAATTTCTGTCTGTAAGCTATATTCACTTCACCTGTTCAACCTCTGGTCATTCCACATTTAATAAGTATTTATGTATATGATAAAACTTTTGTGATAATACGGTTGCATGAAGCGCATTTGTACACATTAATTAAAATCTAAAAAGGCTGGTATTATGTGTACTTAGACGTTTTTCAAGTTTTCAGGGGTCATTGTAAGTCATTGTTGAACTGCCATTAAGTCGTATGAACAAGTAGGTGCACTTGGTGGACTACGACCACCACTACTACTACCACACATTAAGCAATGCTGTTTCATTGTAGCAACGAAATGTTTTTGCTTTAAACGATTTACTTTTATAACACTGTGCCACTGTAAGTAAGCAATTTGCAGTAAGTACCAGATTCCAGATTCTCTGCACATCACGTATGTACAACCATCATGTAATGTCATCAAGAAATATGATTTTTCCTGGTGTATACTTTGAAGAGAACTGCTTGTAGTATAGTTAGATGTACTAACATGGTTTGTAGCAAATGTGTGTAAGCTGCTGGGACAAATCTGTCTTGTTCATGTGGATTTTACTTTTTTAAACGTTTTGCCCAGCTACATTTTTCTATAAAATGTTTTGTGTAAGGAGACCAACAAACAAGAGAAGAAGCCAGAAAAGGAGGACAGATTGCTTACATGAAAAAGTACGATGAGAATGGTGCTTGATGTAGTATACTATCTGTAAAAACGCGCGGTTGCTTACGTGAAGAGATGACAAAAGAAGTGTGAAAGTGAGTAATGTTTCTACTGGCTTTTATTCGTATGTCAGATACATGGCGTGACACTTGGTCTTTTGGACTTTGGGAGGAGTAAAAAAGAGAAAGTTGTCAAAAAATTCTTGACTTGAGAGTTTGACTAGATAGTATATACCTCCATGAGTTTGTAAGTCGAATTTGTTTCTACTGGTATTGGTCACACAGAAGCCAACATTTTGTAGTAACATAAACTAGATAGATAAGCTGGTTGTGGATAAATTATTTCATAGAATTGTGCAAGTCAGTAGGTTAAAAATTGTGTAGTTGTTTTTCAATAACATCTTCCAAAATGCATGTATTATTGCTGTAAATACATTGAACAGAATTGTGAATCTGAATTTGATGTACTTACGATGGCATAGGCCGTTGTGGATTTAGCAGCTTCCCTTGAAACATCGACGATGGAGACGATGCGTCTTGGTAGTATTGTTGTTGTTGGAGCTGCTGTTGTTGTTGAAGTTGATATTGTTGTTGCTGTTGTTGTACCCTTGGCTTTCCGCAGGGAGATGCAAGTTTCCCGACTTATGAATACTTTCTAGTGTAGACTGGGGATGTAGACTGTGTATTCCAGACTTGTCAGTCAGTGCTATCATGGTTCCAGTTCCGTTCGAACCAGACGCTTCATTTTGATTCTCTAAAGGAGTGTAAAAGAATATTATTTTGGTTATTGCATTTCAATATTCTGACAATAACAAAACTATGTAGAAATAAAGAGAAAACTGTAAACTGCCATCGAATTTTAAGTACTTTGACATGTGGAACGAAAAGAAGAATGAAATGACATAAAATATTGATTTCTTTCCACGATGGGGATTTGAATGTGCTCTTATTGCTTTCCAATAGCGAATGAAATGCAAGATGAATGCGTAAATGGAAACTCAATTGTAGGGAAAAGAGAAGTTCGTAGTTTGAGTGGTGGAGTACTTCAAACAATCATTCGAAGCAACTGAATGTTAATAATGTTGCGATATCCTTTGTTTTGTTTTGAAATGGAGATGTCTACAGGCTCAGTCGTCAGATAAGTATAGTATACGCAATGCTTTCTCCCGTTCCAAATTTAACTTCATGTATATTTCTTTTCATACAAAAAGTATTCAAAAGTCCAATTTAAAGTAAAAGTTTCAAACTTTATTCCTACAAATTGGATTTGACTGCGAGTAGTATGACCCGTGTTACTTGTAAAAATTGTTATGAAATGAATCTCATTCGTTTTTTTTACGCAAAAAATAGAGCATGCATTTCTACTACTTCATTATTATTATGTTTTAGAAATTTTAGAGTAAGGACTAACAAGAGTTTATGTTTGCATTATGATGCCTCATTTCGACATAGACTAGCTCAAGTTTGACTACATGCGTTACAGTTTACAGGAGTTCTGACTTCGGATTTGTATTCCATTTCATTTTCCACATTGTAATTTGTAGATCCTTTCGATAAAAAATTATGCAGACCTCCAGATATATACATGTGACATATGTATATATATATATAGGTACTTATTTTAAATGTGGGATAATATTTCTTGGCCGAAAATATTACGGAGAAATTTTTTTTGCTGGTGAATCACATAGCAAGACGGTTCCTTTACTGATTATCAGACCAGTATTATTCCCAGGTCATTAAAAATCCCTAATGTTAAGTAAATACCACACTTGCACAGCGCAGATTTTACAAAATAACACGCTTTTGCGATCCATGTCCTACACATTAATTGTTGAGTATTAAAAGCAGGGTTAAGTAGTATCATCAGAAAATGAGAGAAAGAAAAGTAATCAGTTCCATTTTATTGAACTTTTCTTCTACAGAGTAATTCAGATCTAACTTAACTCATATTATTTCTATACATTGATATCCAAAAGCATCTGTCACACAGCACAACTACATCTAATGTCGTCGTGGCCTTAAAATAACACTTTATTTAAATGTGTTCTGTGTTGGTGAACTTTCTACATGTTTCTAACTAAATAGACCTCACATGTATACAACGGACGAGCGGAGAGAAATTCTAAGTAAGAGCTGTTCCTCTTGTCGCACTATAGAGATGGATAATCATATAAACAGGAAATGAAATTAGAGGAGCTGGAGCTACATGGCCACATGTCTCATATCGGCTGAGGGATTTTATTATACGGCATCATTCAATTATGACCATGTCATGATGTATCAGGTCTGGTAAAATGTATTATGTTGCCACTGCCACTTTAAGCCAATTCGATAGAGAAAAAGAGTTACGGATACTATACATCTACTATCTACTGCAGTCTTCTCTTTTCACTATGATGATTCTCTTTGTTATTGTTAATTTCTGTTTAAACATGATAGACACGTTGCTAAACAGAAATGAGCTACAAGGAAGGCGACGACCAGCCTGTGAGATAGGAATTACATGAAATGTAAACCAAAGTAAACAGTGTAAAATGAGCTACGAAAAGAGACCAAGAGACCTGCCATGAGAAAGGAGACTTGCAATCACACATGGTGCAATAATCAAATCTTTCCATTGTGAAACAGTTGCAAACGCTAGCGCGACTAGTTTTAAGCGATATTCCATACCCCTGTTATCGTACACCTTACAACCATGAGTTCCGATGGTTCAAAATAATATGAGATTTGTCATGAAAAATGAGTTTTACTTCAGATTTCTGCAAACTTTTACGTGAACATATATTGCTCAATTGTGTTACTGCAGACGGACGGATAAGTAAGATCAGTTCCCAAACGTTTGCTTAAGCTTTCTTGCTAGTCCGTGATCATCAGCATCTTCGTTTCATAAGAAGTCCCTTAGGTCTTAGATATTGTTACTCAAAGAACTAATAATTCGGAGAGAGAGAACTATTCAACAATTATTAATATTGCTCACAGGCTTTCGTCTTTCAGCAAAATGTGATAGGAGTATGATATCGCAACAAAATGCTGTTGTGTGGACTGCCGATGGTGCTATAGAAGAAATGGCCACTGCACTGATGTGGAATGTCGATATGACTCTCAGTAACATAAAAATCTACGAAAAACGGGCTGTGTGAATGAGTATACGAAGCTACGTACACTTCACATCCACATTAATATTATCAGTTTTATTTCATAAATAATTCCATTAGTCATTGCCAAAATGGCTTGAGAAGAATAGAGAATTGCTGCTTCTCTTTCTGTTTACTTCATTATCCTGCAACGCACGTCATGTCAATCTGACGATGATGGTAGCAAGTCAGTACTAGTGACAGCAGTAGCAATGTCATATAGCCCTGTTACTGCAGCAGTGTGAGAGAAACACTGCAATCGAAGGAAAAAGAAAGTAGGGGTTTAACTTTCTTCTCTCTGGATATCTGTCTCTTTGTGACTACACCAGAATTTCACTCGGCTCAGCAGACCCTTTTGTATTTAAACACTCAATTTATATTGGATTCTTGGATTGATTGAATGAAGTGAGGGAGGGAAAAGACAGAGAAAATATTTGTCTTGTGTCTACCAGCCAGATTCCTAATTTTGTTGTTGAATATTCTATCATAATATGATTGCTTATATGCGAAACTTTTATTTGGTGAAAAGCATGAAACGGATAGAATGCAAGAAAGAGCACGTATTCATGAGCAGACTAGCGTGACAATTAAAGCGTTGCCGACATTTAAATAATTGAAGAGACGATGGAGACAACCGTGGGGAACACGAGTTGGGAGTTTTTACGTGCAAACGTTTTAAATTTTAAATACTTCTATTGCTAGAATTGTGGACGATAGAATTAGTGCCATACCTGCATTAGCAGATTAGCTCATTCGTGTTTCATCGTACAACACGAACAAGTTATACATTCTACATGTACAAAGTTGCAGTGAAATGAGTAGTTACACAAATATAAGTTGTAAAAGTTGTTTTCACTTACTTAAATGATTGGTGATATTGTTAGGAGGACGAGAAGAAGACGAGGAGTTCCTCTGGCGTTGACAAATGCAGACGCACAACACTACTATCACGAGAGATATCACTATGAGGCCACCGATGGCAATGACACCCGTGGTCGAGTCGTTGAACAGGTCCGCTATTATATTACCTGGAAAGATAAAAATAGATAGGAGTAAATAATGTAACCTTTAAAATGAGAAAATTAAAAACGCTTATTTTTTTTGTTCGATGAAATTGAAAGCCATTTAATATTCTTTTAAACAAACATGATTACTTAATTCTCATTAATCATGTAAAAGTAATTCAATTTCTCAATTTCACATATTTACTGGCTTGTAATATTAAGTTTCTAAATTTAGCTTGA
>JAQIXW010001430.1:0-19481 GCA_034700685.1 Willowsia buskii | reverse complement strand
CATGTATAATCATCATCATGATCACCATTTACATTTGACATTGTATTCTTGTTACATTCAAGGGGAACGTCGTTACATCCCGGGTTGTTCTGACAATAGAACGTCCACGTTCTTTACAATAATACAAAGATTTTAAACGAGATTCAATAACAGTTCATTCAAAAAAAATAGGAGCCTAAATGCACTTTGTTTTTAGTTTTGCGCTTACAGCTATTACATTCATCCTTACATACTAGGATCCTTTCATCTATACCTTATATAAAAGTTGCTATTGTTTTTCTTAGACAATAAATCCTAATGTACAATGTTCTTTTATATGTATTGCCTAAACCTTTTTGTTGATTTGCATACTAATTTGACTATACAATTTTTAGCATTCAATTTACAGATATGATTTATAGTCACGCATAACATTTATAATAAGTTGTCACGATTCCGCATATATGGTGGCCATTCAAACGAGTTTTTATCTAGCTTCAAGAGAGAGAAGAAAAAGTGAAGGTGATGTGTGATGTGCTGCGTTTTATCTCGTACATTGTTACTATGTTGTTTGGGTAGTGAATCGTTTGTTGCAGAGATGTGCATTCTGTTTTGACTGACACAACATTTTTGGCTGGTACAAGGTTGTGTAGGTTATTTGGCAATCACGGTCACGACTGCTTGCGTTGCAGTGTAGGCAGCTTAAAAGGAGAGAACAATCATCTCACGTCTCGGCCAAGTTCATCAAAGCAAAGGACAACAGAGGAGCTCGAAATCATCAGTAATTTTATAATGTGTTAATGTACACCAATTCAATCTTCAGTATTGCTTTATAACAGACTAATTCATAAAAATATTTTAGCAGCAAGTATTTTATATCTATATGTATCTATTTTTTTAACACACAAAATTTTATACAATATCTATTTCGTTTCAGGCAACTGACAATCTTGTTTTGTTTTTCTTTTTATCGGACTATAACAAATATATCTTAACATGTATACATATATTGTAGTAGTAGTAATAGTATATTCCGTTAACTGTAAACCATTCTAACATAATGTGATTCTAACTTTTCTTGCCAAGTAAATACCATAGTATCATAATTGTTATGAATATGCCTAGTGATCAATTAGACATATTTATAACGCTTGACACATAAAGATTCTAAAGGAATAAGTGGATTGCGGTGAGATTGAAGGAGGGGAAGGTACCATACAAAAATGGTCAACTGCTTTACAACAGTCCGTATACGCAAAGCATATATTTCATTTTTTTAATTGTTCTGATAGAGCTTTTAAATGTCCAATATGGAGTTCTTTTAAATTGTCCTTTACGGATCTTTTATTGCGCGTACATTTATAAGAAATAGGTTGATTCGAAATCCAAGTGGTTGCCGGAACTGTTTTATCAGCAGGAATAGGTGATTTTATTCATCTGATTATACAGATGTGGTTGAGGTAAGCAAGGAGAGGAATAGGAGGCTATTTGGTAATCATAATTGCGAGCCAATATAATTTTACGTACAATGTTTTGTCTATAAACGAGAATAATTTCAATAAGCCTTTTACAAAATACTAGGGCGACTCAACGTCACTATTGTTTAAAAATACAATTCAATTTAAATAATTCATCTCAAATCATTTAGAATCACTTTAAAAGTTTAAATACAATTCAATATAATAATTTCAATACAATTTCAAATACAAGTCAATACAATACAAGACGGACAATCGAAATAGAATTCCGATTTTTAATAAGTAGGGCCAATATAATTAGCAAATGGGATAAAGTGGAAGGGTGCTATCAATTCGGTTAGATGTTTGGAATATGCAAAGTTGGTACGGCGGGCAAACGGGTCGGCAGAGGATGAAACGATGTAACGGCAAAAAGGAGGACAGATGAATCCTGGGGAAGATAAGACAAGCCGAAGTGTGTTGTGAAAATTCAAATATCCATTACAAAAGCGGCGGCGGGCTGCATCGGCGGCGGGAGAAACATTTGGTCCACCAAATCAAGTTGAAAAAGAAGTGAAAAGGAATCCACGGGTAAGAAAAGCAATCAGCATCAATCAGGCAGGCAGATCAACGTAGGAACAACCAATATACGGACGGAATATAACTTAATAGTATAATATAAGAATATTTAATTATAAAGTACAACAATTTTAAGTCTAGTAACCTATGTGGCCAGTAATATTAAACATACATACGAAATACAGCTGTAAACAAGAAGCCTAGCTAACGACGAACAAACGTCATTTGAAAGGACGAGCAAGCGTCAACTTGTGACAACGGAAGTAGGAAAAACCAGTGTTCTGTGAGTAAGTGAGATAAGGCTACACGAGCCAGTGAGATACTTATTTTTGTTAGACACTCTCTAATAAATAATCTGGGAATCGATAATTCTGGTTCGTTACGGAAGACGGTGAGACAAAATCTAGAGACAAGTGAAGTCTCAATCTGAAAAATATGACCTTGCTTTATTGCAAACTGTTAAACAAAAAGTATAAACGATCTGTGTGGATCGTGTTAGAACCGTACAAAAAGTTAATGGACGGAAGTCCGGAGCGAGGATTGCTCTGAGTAGTTATTTAAAACATACTTAGGTTCTAAGCCAACTCATGCCATTTGAATTGTGTCTAGCGACGTCAAGTTATTTTGTTGGAGAGTGTTGACACAATAAGCCCTGTACAGCGTCGTACTTGATTGAAACATAGTATTCCTGTGACTCTATAATACTGACAAATGTCAAGTTTAATTCCCAGCGAATATGCACGTACGAACAATAATTGTTATGTCAAGTTTAAAAACATTCTACTGTTGTGAACTTCTTATATTGAAAACGACAAGTATTTGAGGCAATGAGAAGGAGCAATGGTCTGGCTGTACTTTAAAATCTGACTCGAGGTTATATTTATGCAGAAACGAAACGAAGTTCAATTGGTACCGGTACATAAAGACGTCTGAAGATGTGCGCACAACCACTCAGGTAGGGCTTGAAATTGTTACATTGAGTAGTGGTTAAGGAGTCAGGTGCATATTCGATTTATATGTCTTCCTATCAGCATTTCTTGGTTCCGTTTAGTCTCACATTTATCTAAAAGTTTTACTCACTTAAGATAGCAATGTAAGTATAGTTTTCAACTGTACTATACATGTTTAAACCTTTTAGGTATTTACAACAACAGTAGTTCTGCATTTATTTACGTATTTTATTTAGAATTTCAAACAGTGAACATGCACTGTGTATATTCTACTCACTTTGTATACTCACATTGTAATTCATTGTATTTTAACGTATCTCACTTCAAAGTATCATTCATTTAACATTTTGAGAAAGGAGCTTTAGTTCTACTGAACAAGGTAACAAAGACCTAGAGTCACATTTGTATTTAACACATTTAATTTTTAAATATTTCAACGCACATTGTGCTGACAGAGAGTTTTCTGGAACCTTTGGTTACAAAAGTCATTTACAAATTTGTTTTTGTTTAATTTCATTCTTTAAAATAATACACATTTAGCTTGAAAGCATTGGAACCTTTTGTATTTTTAAGTCTCTTAAACAGCAGTACAGCAAATATTGGCTTATCAAGTTTGACAATTTCAGTTTGAGTTTCTTTTTTTTATGTATTGGTTTTCAATAATTCTTTAAGCAATTTTTGCGATTTCAGCAGTATCAACTGTCACTAAAGACAGGATTACACGATAATTTCCGGTTCAGAAATGTGAAGCACGGAAAACATAATCTCTACTATTTGTAGGATTGTCAACTGTCGCAGGACAGGAAAGACAGGAAAAATGAGAATTCTGGTTCACCGTAATGAAGCACAGAAACAATTACAACTGTCAAATAAGTAGCAATCAATCTTAGGAAGTAAGACTAATCCAGTGTAGCACACTGTAAAGACTCGTAGTAAAGCAATTTACGTCATTGACATAATTCACATCTTAATAGTGAGTATTTGAACCTTATACATTTATACTTTAAAGCAATTATAAAATAATAGTTTAAGATAGTGCTTTTTCAAGTTGTACCTTTTTACAATATCAATCATTTTGTGTCTGTTAGTGCCCTTAATTTTTCAATTTCAAAGTTCATTCACATTTTCATTTTTCACGTTAAAAACAATTCATTGATAGTTTTGATTCAATTCTGCAGGTAAATCGTGATACAGTTTTTCATTTATGATTCAATGCAGCTAAAAACACTTTACTTTAATTTACAATTTATTTCATTTACAATTGATTTTATAGCTCCTAAGTTTATTTACAATTTCTTTTAAAGCTCCCTATTGAATTCACTTTCATTTTGTTGCAAAGCTGCTCATTCAAATCATTTCAAAATTTGTTTTATAGTTCCTTATTGAATTCATTTGCAATTTGTTTTATAGTTCTTCGTCAATTTAGGTATACAATCTTAATCAAGTTCTAAATTTTAATTTTTAAAGTATGGCAATACATGGACCGGGAACTTAGTTATTTACATATTTTCAATTTTACAAATTTATTTGTAGTACATTTCCATTTATTTCTACTTTATTTAAGTTCAAGTAATTATACCTTTTATATCTTTATATCTTTAATTATACCTTTATTGTATTTATACATTTCAAGTTCATATCATAGGTTTAATCAATTTGTAGGCTTAATATTTCAAATTTAATACTCTTTCTGATTGGTTCTCTGACAGGGACTCTGATAGTCTGGCTTCACTGTTATTACATTTATAAAAATTTAACATTTTCAAGGAATACTAAGTTTATGGTCATCTATTCATTGTCAACTGGAATTCTGAACATATTTATTTCAAGAGAATAATTTTAAGACCTTAATTTATAGAGCATGAATGTTTCTTCTAAAAGTTTACCCAAGATTTGTATCATAAGTAACAAAGTTATTGAACACGCAATTTCTTGTCAAAAGTTCTGATACCATAGTAAGTAGAGCGCTAACTTTTCTTCTGTATTTTCTTCTGCAGTCAGGGATACACCAATTTAAGCCTTAGATCAATAGAATTTATAATCTCTCATTTGATTGGTTAAATTTTTTTTAATACTTTAAGTTTTAGTACGAAATTCATGCAAAGGATCGACACAAGTAGCTTAAACAGCTTGTAGTAATATCTTGATTTTAACGTCTGAGTCAGTTACAATTTCTATGTCCTTACAGTTCGATATGCTTCTAGCTCTAATTGCTTTTTCTAATTTCTTTTTCCATATCTACTAATAATTTTCACTAATAATTGATACACGAGACCAGGGATGGAAAATACACTCTTAGCTTGTAGATAATTTCTAAATTTAATTCGATACGTACCATTTCAAGTCGGTTTGATAGTATTTTCAAAGCGGTGCGTAAAGGGTCGCATACTATTGGGTATTTTGTTTATTGTAATATTTGGTAATATATATAATAATTGATAAGTCACTCATAATTCATTCTCTGGAAAAGTCATAATTCTGAATGTCATCTCGGCTTTCTGAGTTTAAGTGTTTGTAAACAATATTACTTAAGTTAACATTTACCGGATTTCGGAATTTGTATTTGGGCTATAGTATTTACATTAAAATTTTTAAGTTTTACAAAATTTACTTCTAACGTTTACCGTGTAGCTATTCTGTTTCCCACCACTTAATTTCTTTAGCTTTAGTTTGTCGAGAAAACTGTAATACTTTTGTGTATGATTTATACCACTAATACTTTAATTTATCTAGAATTTGTTTATGACGACCGTAGCTCTTTTGTAATTTCAGTTATAGTTATAAAACCTCGAATCATATGCAGTGTAGGGTGAAACATCTGTCAACTTCTAATCTCCTTTCTTAGTATAGGAATAATAGTAATATTCTGACGGAAAGGTAATTAAAACTAAAAACATGGTTATGTTTACTATGTCCTAATTGGACTGTCAATAGTTCAAGTTGTTCAACAATTTAGTTGTTTAATACTTTTTAATTTCGATCAAAGGGCTAAGAGTACGAATCATAAAGAATAGAAATGCACAATTTTAAGAAATACTAAATTCATAATATAATTTAAAGTTTACTCTTTAGGATTTTTTTTAGTAATATATTAATTTAGTAATATACAATGATTTATAATGAAACATTCAATTATAAATTCAGCAGTTAAAGTTTAATCCGTAGCCCAATAGTGTAGGTTAAATCTGTTAATGGATAAGGCATTGGTTCGTAAGTTGGTACAGTAAAAAGATATTTGATTTATAGTCTTAAACCGCATAGCGTATTTTGAAGTAATAAATTGTAGGCAAAGAGGAGAATTCATAAACATTTATCAAGCAAGCAACAAGTACTTAACTATATAATGCATAAGCTAAGCTAAGCTATGCTAAGCATTTCTTTTAAAAGCAGCGTGCATAAACTTCCAATATTTTATAATATGATGCTCAAGTAATGTGCAATGAATCGTAATTTAAAATTTCATCTAGTTGTATAATTGTTAATTTCGATTTTTAATTCAGTATGTTTTAGTGTTATCGATGCATCTATTCAAATGTAAAAAGTAAGTGTGTGCGTATCATTTTGTTTTACTGTAAATTGCAATTACTGATGCTAATATTGAATTTGATATGATATGATAATGTTCCTTTAAAATATTTAATTATGAATTTTGCCAATAATTTTCATTCGTTATTTGGTAGTATCATTGTATTCTAATATTGCTCAATTGTTAATTTGTGTAAGTAACCTGATTCAATTATAAAATGTCTAAATTTATAAAGATGCATTTTGGGTTGCCTTAATCTTTCGTAAGTACCCGATTTTTGCAATGGTCTATGGTAGCGATAGAGAAGTATGTACTCACAAGTAACTGTGTAGGCAAGTCAATATTCATACTATAGTGCTGTTATGGGAGTAGTCGACTTTGTGATAAATGGTCATGATAGAATAGAGTGATATGCAATGAGAAAAGGAGTTGTTACAAGTCTACAAGTATGCCAAGGTCTATCTGTGTCTGAAGGAACAATGTCATCAATTGATGCTACAAATGTTTAATTTAAAAAGCCTGCTGTCACGTACGAATTCTTTTTGCAATGGCATTCATCTGTACTAATGAAATATGGAGAATTGGGTGATTTGCAAAAGCCATCTGGAATAAAAGTACTAGCCGTTTCTTTATAATTTTCGCAAAATTTACATGCACAATTGTTTGTAAGGTTGTTCAGATGAGGAAGGCTATGTCCAAATAAAAATGCATCAAATGCTCTGATATGAGCACAAATAGTAAAATATTCTGTCAAAGGAAATTCTGTAATTAATTGAAAATAATAATCCCTGTAAAGGCTATGTAAGTGTTGTCTCAAGTAAAAACTTCTCTGAGATAAATAGAATTTATGTTGAGTACCATACTCATAATATTCCTCTAAAAGTGTTGTAAAATTTTGAGTGTTACTGTTTGGAAAATGTATAGCAATGCCAGCTTGTTTATCAATTTGCCCCATTACACAATATGGTTCTAAACTGCGTTTCTTCTGTGAATCGGAATGTGAGTGCTTATTCTGGGCAACTTTACACGATTTATGCTGGGTAAAATTATCTAACGCCTGAGTATGTTTCGATTTCTGCTGCTTCTTAGAGATAGAGTTACTGGCGTGATTGTTATAGTGATACGAAAAATGCATGATGATCAAGTAAAAACACGAAAAATATACAAGATAAAAAGCTTACAAAATATTGCAAAAAGGTGAATAAAATATGTGCGGTTTTGGGCTTACTTGGTGGCAGATTCGGCAGAAAATGTAGGCAACACAGAGAGGTGAATAAACTAGAAACAAAAGCACAAAATATAAACGCAAAGCACTAAGCAAAACAAGCGTAAAGTCGTCCTGATTCCCAATAAGAAAAGCTGACTCCGACAGCTAGCGTGGCAGCAGAGAAAAAAAATATACGCACGCAAAAGAATAACGGAAAGCTCACAAAAAAAACAATGGGAATTATGCACACAAAAAAAAACGTAGAGAGTAGCGCCGCAAGGGAAGGAAAAAAAGGAAAAATCCGAAGCACCAATATTTACAAGGAGTACAACCATGTAAAGAAGTTGGTGGTATTTTATATGAAAGCCATTGATATATGAGAATACTAATAGGGATGAAGAGAGGAGATTCAAAAGAGATGTTGTTAACTGTGCATGTCGGCAGCTACTGCCGCATCATTCTTTAATTTCATAAGATGTTAGACTGGTCAACAGAGAAGGACATCATCATCATCACATGTATAATCATCATCATGATCACCATTTACATTTGACATTGTATTCTTGTTACATTCAAGGGGAACGTCGTTACACATATTAAAAGATTATAGGCAAGTACCTGAAGCAGGCATAACTATTGAGTATAGTGATCGCTTTTATGAACGTGTGGATATTTTAAAGCTTCAATGAACCAGGCTAAACTGCACTAGACTATTTCTGTACTTGTGTTTTCAGAAGCACGGACGTTTAGGTTGAAAATTTTCCTTCTTTCTTGACTTGGAACCAGGTGCGCACAATTTATGAAAAAAGTTAAGGATTTCACAAGACATAAGATACCTTACACGTAGTGATATATACACCTTTTACTAAGCATTTTGGCTTAACGTAATAATGTTCTGCAAAAATAGTTACCCAGCAAACATTTTGATTATATGTGTGCTTTTAACCAAACCAACGAAAATATTAAGCTCTCATATTCGGTTGCATATGCATATGTAAACTAAAGAACACGTATGTACTTGAGGAAAAACCTGTTAAAACATTATAAAGTAGATCGCTATCATATAAACCGGCAAAAATCAATGTATATTGTAGTCTTACAGATTGTCCATTGTGCTCTTTTAAGTATGTATGCCACAGATCATTCCTCATTAAGAGTATCATTCGACGAAAATATGAAGGGATTACCCCGTGTATGACCCTCGTAAGCTTTCGGGCTTATGTTAATATTGCCCCAAAAATAGTTACGCAGCAAGGCAACTGCTTTTATTGCTTTTAATCAACCCAACGAAAACATTTTGCTTCCCAAAACGTTTTCATGCATATATGAACTTATAAAACAACACCTGCAAACTTTGGAAAAACCATTAAAACGGATTTTATGAAATTAATATTTTTTTACCACCCAATACCAAAGGATATTACATTTTATCTCTCCTTTAGATTATAATTGGCCAATGTTACGTAAATCTCAACTGCACAAGTTTTTTTACTATTCTTCTCCGTTATTTACAGGTTTTTTCCATATCTTAACATAGATATGATGAGTTATATGAAAAACAATTTCAGAAGATATGCTAAAATATACCTTTTAAAATGTGGCAAATGTCAAAGCATTTTGTAAAATTGTATAAAAAAACATACACGCCTCCAGTTAAAAAATGTACAACATACGCCATGGCAAAAATCATTATTTTTTATATCCAAATGGCTTACATGCAACCTGGGACCATCGTTGAATTTGAATTTTATAACCGATAAATTATTTACACGCTCGTGTATGATGCCATAAGCAATCAATAAGCTGGCGACATGAACGTCATAGGAGCTGGATCAATCCATATAACATATTACAAGCTTTACCTATACAATCTACATAAAGTTTTTTCAAATGTAAAAATATTTATTGATTTAAATTTTGGCTTTCGCAATCTGTTTTTTGCTTTAGAGCTGCCATAACTATTTTTTCAAATTTTTCAATTAAAGCGAGTATTTAAAAAATTATTGCGCTATAAATTCAAAGATCACGATGGCAACCCCACTAATGTGGAAAGCACTGCAGCTTTCAAATGAGTGTTACAGTAAGCTTTTGTATCGTTACTTTTATAAAATTGATACAGAAAACGAATGCGTCAACATATTCTCAAATAGGTGGACCTTAATTCCATTCTACCTATCAATCTCAGCTTTAAGCAGTAGTCTTTTCGTTTCTGTGTTTCTCGTGATTAGTTTCATATTCGATAAAAACTCACTCTCATTTGCAGATTTTCTCTGCAGTTTATTTGTCTGTCTTATAGTTCTTGCGTGTGTTAGCTTAGATTTAGTTATATATTTTAACATCGAAAGATTAGCGGTTTGTATGAACAATTTATACAGGCTTGACCGTGAATTCGACGGGAAGCGGAACGCTATGATAAGTCAGTATGAGAAGGGTCTTGATCACACTTTCTTGCTAAAACGAGGTAAAATATTTAAAATAAGATACAATAAAAGTTACACTTGCACCTAATAAAATAAAATTTGAAACTTTCAAAAATTTTTTTTTAAATATTTAAGAATTAAAAAAACATTTTTAAACAAAACACCTTAATAATGCTTATCCATGCACCTAACTGGTTTCATGCTTGTGATATTTCAGAAATTCAAAAGCTCTTGACAGGTGACAAATCAGCTGACGTAATAGGTCTAATCCAGAATGGAATGGTTGCCGTATTTGTGATCACAGGAATATTCCTAGCACCAGTCGGTATACTTTTTCAGCTGGATCCGTGGAGTCTTCTTTTTAAAAAGTGGAGTATCGTTAGCCCATATATTGAAATACTAACTACCTTAAAATATTTGTTGGTACAATGGTGCACCCTAGAGGCAACTCGAGTATATGTGACAGCTTTAGCAATTACTATAAGTATCGTCACCATGTTTTCAAAATGTGTGCATAAACTATCCAGATTCGATGCAAAACAGGTAACACTTTATAAATACCAGAAGCTTTTCTGTACTCTTCAAATTGGAGATAAGTGTTTTCGATATATGGCAGGTGTAATGATGGTACTAGGTCTGTTAATTTTAATTGTGGGAAACATAGCGATGATAACTGCTTACAATCTTATACCAATAGAAGTATATTTTATGGGAGTGCTGATAACATTGGTAGTTTATGTTGTAGTGCATGTAAGTGTCCCTATGGCTACTGAATGTAATGAATATAGTAAACGGTTACTAAAACACGTGTGGGGAGGAAAAACTAGAAATGATCTCTATTCTGAGAGTAGGGTGCAGCAGGTATCGTCAATTGAGTTTAAAATATGGAGAAAATTTATCAGAGCTCAGCAGCCTATTTCATTTTATTATGGGGTGGCAGTGTTTGAACAAGAAACAAAATCAAACTATTATAAAACCATTGTCGATTACACTTTAAATATTTTATTGCTCACTCATTAATGTCATTAACATAGTTTGTGTCTGTTAGCAGCATTAAATCATTGATACTTGGTAAGAAAAAGCGTTCCCCACATGTTATTTTTGGCGTATTCTGATATGTTAATTTTTGTTGTCAGATGACGAAAATTGTAAACTCAGAGTAAACTAGATTTTCACTCACATGAGTGCTGAGATGTTTTTAGTATTTACTGTAGGCTGAGAAAATCTTTTCACAAAATATGCAACAAAAATATTGTTGGTGGATTAAGGTGTGATGGGTCCTTATATGTCGACTTAATTCTGAACTGTACCAGTATTTTCGAGGATATTGCAGACATGAATATAGTTCCGAGTAGGAATGCGCTTGCGGATGCCTCCGTAAAGACGCAAGCACATTAAGCCCAAATGATCCAGAACATATTGATAATTTGTGAAGATTTTCTGAAGAGTGTGTTGTTTGATGTTGTTTCAAAACACGTTTTAGGCGAAAACGCTTTTCACATATTTTGCACTTGAAAAGTTTTTCAGATGTTTGGGTTTTCATCTTTTCACATAAAGACCACTTTTGCAACTTTTTTATCAGAGTTTCCTTATCATTATCAGTTTCGACATTTGCACAGATTGTAATTGAATTGATGAGCAAACATAAGAGCATAAACCTGCTGAATTATCACTGTAATCCTCATATAAATTTGAAAATGCATACATATGCAATACAATAATGAATTAATACCAGGGTTTGGACCTGATTACTGATTACTTTAATCGATTAAGTAATCATATTACATTGCAGTAATCTGTAATCATTAATCTCGATTACTTTTTTAAATTTTAATGTAATCGTTAATCAGTAATCATAATTGGTCAGTTTATATAAAAGTAATCTGTAATCAATAATCATGATTACTTGAATCAGAATTTTTACTACTAAAAGACTATTTTTTAATAGAAAACATCCAAATTGTTGAAAAATACAAAGTTTACGACCAAATTTACAACAAAAAGACCTATAAAAGTACTAATTTCCATTACTTTGTATGGAAATTATGATATCCCAACGCAAAGTAGGCCTATATTGCTACATTTTGCGTGTCATTTTAACGGAATGTAATCAAGTAGTCTGTAATCTTTAATCATGGCTTTCTTAGATTGTAATCTGTAATCAGTAATCTTTAATCATGGCTTTCTTTGATTGTAATCAAGTAGATTGTAATTTTCAGATTTTACGGAAGTAATTTGTAATCTGTAATCCTAAGGAAAACGTAATGTAATCTTCCGATCCCTGATTAATACTCAAGATTAATCCTAGAAGAACTGCGTAACAATGTTTTATTTATAATTAATTTTGAAACCGTGATCATGGATTACCAGTTTTCAATCCATTGCAGTCAACATTTTAGAATGTCAAAGTTATGTTTCGTTTTATATGACGATCGAAAACATACAATTAATATATCTGAAGGTGTGATGACCAAAATTCATGATCAAAATATGATAGGGATAAAAGATAAAGATAAAAGACCTCAGAAAGGAATTGATTGATTGTTACATTCATAATTTTATTGCAGACGCAAATCATCCAACGTTTTTGTGCAACCGTTTAAATTGCAATAAAATGTGAAGTTATTAAAAATGCTAAAAATTGTTCGTAAAATGATGAAAAAGTTAAAAGAGAGAAATGGGTCGTTACTTGACCACAGCAAAATTCCGGTGATTAACAGTTTTGCAATGCATGATTTGTATTTTTAGAAACAGAAAATAGAAGGAATTTAAGGGTGGAAGCTATAGCTCCGCTTATCGATCTATCAGATTAGTAAAGATTTCAGGGCAGCAGATTCAAGTTTTGATTTTTAATCACTGGAGACGATTTCATTTGTCCTGTGATTTCAAAAAGTGTACCCAATAAATTTACTCATTAAGATAATTTTTCGATATTTAGGAAAATTTTAGTAGATTATTAAGTTTTGTGCCTTAACAATTTAAAATTATCTTGTTTGTTTGCTAAACAATGTTATAAGTTCGTTTTAATTTAACACATAATTTAGTCTCAATGCTTCAACCTTTATAATATAAAAGAAGATGCTTCTCAGAAATTCAATTTTAACTATTTGACTAGATCACTTATCAAAATTCCTTTTTCTCAAATTGGCAAGAAATGAACTGTAATTCATTTTAAAATATATCTTTTTGTCTGTGTTTCCCTATCTTAATGAGTAATTAACTTTATTAATGACTCAACAATTTGCATTGCGCATCTGGCCTGTTCATGACATACTACGTGGCTAATTTATAATTTCAGAGTCGGAAGCAGTTATGGTTTGTAGCTGTAGAAAATTTAACTTAGAAATTTTATATATGCACAATCTATTATGGAAAAATACAATCCTATGTTTTCAGATTTTCAGTAAGTTAATTATTTTCTTGGTCCCTAAATTAGACCTGGCTTCGAAAAACAACTTTTTAAATCAGAATTCAAATGCTAACTTGACTAAAAATATGATAAATTATCTGCAAAGATATTAAGTGACTTCAAACAACAAAACATATTTTTAAAGGGATGCTTAGTAATAACTTTATTATTTTAGACATATAACTTTTTAAAATAAAGCATGTGTAATGTCCACACAAATAGTTTTAAAATACAAAAAAACAAGTTGTTTTTCAGAATTTTAATTTACAGATTTTTTCAGATTACTTATTGTTATCATACTTGTTTTTCTCATTCGTCCATCCAATCAGGAAACACAGTTACAAAAAAGAGCTTAAAATAAAACTAATGAAATAAGATATGCATCATGAAGCGAACGAAAGCAACAACATATTGTGGATTTTAGAACGAAATATTCATTTGACCTTAGTTCTTTGAGTCGACTAGACTCCCGATTTGTTTTTTGAAAAGAAAGAAAATAATTCTTTAGCCAACACGTCTAGTTAAATTTTAAACTTTCTGTTTTCGACATATCATTACAATTGTTGTAGGTTAGAATTGTTGAAGCTTTAATAAGTAACTAACATATTAAGCTTTCGTTTCAAAACAACTAGAAGAACGTTCTTAATATCATACAGTATGTCGCTCTGTCGTGGCTTTTTGCAAGCTCATAGAGTGCTTCAAAAATTTATATCCCGACCCAACCAGGTTGATAACACGGCTAGTCGCCTTGTCGAAGACCCTACTTACTACAACCGTTCACAGAAGTTGCTCAGGTATCTGGCATACATTGAACTTTGTTTTGGCATTCCCGTAGTTGTATTTCGCTTGCAGTGGTTATTTGTCGAATGGAAATCGTACACAATCCATCATACCAGCGAGCCAATTCTCTTGTTGCTCGGGTTATGTGGAGGTTTGCTAACTGTTATCACTCTATATGCAGACTGTACACACTATTTAGAAATGCGGTTTTTAATTAACCAAATAATGAGTCTTGACTGTGGTCCGGAAACGAAGAATGATGTTCGTTTAGAAACATTTACTTATAGACTAGTTACTAGTCTATAAGTAAATGTTTCTAAACGAAGAATGATGTTCGTTTAGAAACATTTACTTATAGACTAGTAACTAGTATAATACTTGCTCCAGTGCCACTCATTCTGATTCCATTCGTTGTTACATTTGATCCTGTTCAAATCATATTTGGAACAAATATATGGGCAAAATTATTTGGATCATTTTATTATTTCACAATAGGATCATATGCAGGGTATGTAATCCTTTTGATGGTAGGTTTCTCCCTTTCTATTACAGACGGACTATTTAAGCACTCTAACGAGTTTTTCCCAAATATATCAAGTAAACTGTTTGATACCCGCACTCGATACCAACAAAAAATTGATTTTTTAAAGTGCCACAAGAAGTTTGTGGAAGCAAGAATTTTGGTAACTGTTACAAATAAAGCCAATGAGTTTACACAAACCAGCTTAATTTTTTTGGGTATACTCGCTGGATCATGTGCGGCATATGCAACCTTTGTGGCTTACGGCATAATTCATTTTTTGCTATATTTGTTTTTCCCTCTGATTACGATTACTTGTATTTTGATAGCATTATTAGAAACTATAGGGACGAATAGATTGTACATAAATGGCACGAAGTTCAAGCTGTTTTGGAGTCAGTATGTTGGTAGGGATTACAATTGTAAGAGGCTACTGATGGCGTCTTCAGACATCGGATTTAAATTAGGTCCTTATGGCATATCAACAGCAAGAACTGGTTTGATGGTTTGTGATGACATTATTAATAACACGGTGGACCTATTACTGTTGTTTTAGATGAGTAAATAATTGTCATTTTGGTAGTGCAAAATATATTTCTCATCACTCACAAATGTGGGAATTGATTGCTGGTTTCATGCTGTAGCTTTTGTTTAACATTTATTATAAAGAAGAAAGATGACTGTCACTTTAATTTTAGATGGGTTACTTATTATTATGTTGATAGTGCGAAATATATTTCTCATCAGAAGCAAATATGTAGATTTCATTTAAGATTGATCTTAAAAAAGAAATATATTGAAAAGTTTTAGATAGCTGTAATGTAATTAAGTAATATAATTGCAAATTTCTTTCTAGATATATGATAGTGCGTATATTTTAAGCATTTCATTTTATAAACTCGGTAATAAATCTTATCAGGTTACTTAATAGAAAAAGGATTTGACACCAGTCCTATAGCTCAAAAAAGGGTGTACAGTATAGTTATAAGTGCAAAACAATATTATAAACATATTCATAATATTTAAAAAATTGTTCCTAGAGTTCCATAAGATTGTAAGTAAATTAATAAAATACTAATTTTTATTGCATCCTAATGTAACAGTTTTGATTATCATAATAAATAAATATTGATTTCAATACTGTCCAGTTTTTAAATAAAACGTACAGTCTGCTTTAATATCTCATTGCTAAGTTGCATCAGATTACCCGCAGCGTTCCTGTTTCATAAAGTCACTTGTGTCACACCCCTTCACATGGTATACCATATGCACAGCTACAGCAAATGCCCTCAATGTAATTTTTCATTGCATATAAAACAACTCACAACTCTACATTGAGGATTTATTTTATGATGCACAAAATAAATTTTATTCAACCTTGAGTTCAAACTTCCAAGCTTTTTATCTTATATCATGTCATTGACATTGCTGAGATTGGACCCCGTTGTGAGTTTTTGTCGTATATTTACCATTGTGCATTCAATTATCATCATACTTTAGGGTTTAAGACTTCATCAAACGTTACTGCATTAGTTGACACATTTAAGAAACCAGCATGCGTCTTAGTATGCAAACACACGCTCCAATATCATTGGCAAAAGCCATTTTCATAGAGTTCATGCATATCGGCTATTAAATGGGTTTCATTACGATTCATGCAGGCAACTATTTTTCCTGTGTTAAGAAGTAATTAATATTAATACTGTCTAAATAGGTTACACTTACACTAATTTGTATTGCGAATCCGTGCCCAGTTATCTAACGCCACGTAAATAACTTAAATTTAGGAGTAGAAAGTGGTTTCGGTTACTTTGATGAAGGAAGATACATTTAATTTGAAAGATTTTATTTCCGTGTCATCTATTTTGGAAAAAATCTGGCTTAAGCATGTTTTAATGTTTTAGTGAGTTAATTATTTTCTTGGTTTATATCTTTTTATTTATCATGATCAGGAATCATAAAATAATTGTTATGAGTATTAACAGCTAAATTGAATGAAGAAAATCGTTATTTTCCAGGGTATTTATAGTGACTTCAAACAACAAAATATGTTTCAGAAGACGCTACGTAATAGCTTGTAATTTTAGAATTACATGTTTCCATAATCAGCATGTTTTATGCCCACTCAATTTTTTTATTCACAGAAAACAAGTTGTTTTTTAAAGTTTCAATTTCACAGATTTTGCCAGATTACATATCGTATGTTTTTCTCATTCATCCATCCAATCCGGAAATTCATAAGCAAAAAAAGCTTAAAATAAAACTAATGAAGTAAGATATGCATCACGAAGCGATTGAAAGCAACAGCATATTTGGGGATTTCAGAACGTAATATTCATTTGACCTCAGGCCTTTGATTCGACTAGACTCTTAAAGTTTTTTCATAAAAAAAGGCAAAATAATTCTTTAGCCAACACGTTCTGTTGCAACTTTTTAAAGCACAATCAAGCGTGTCTTACAGAAACAAAGTAAAAAAATAAAAATATCATTCGCAATCCTAAATATTTGAAACACTAAGAACTTCAGCATTTGCCAAGTCTCCGAAATAATTTGACTCACAGTATGTCGTTTTGTCGGGGCTTTCTACAAGCCTACATTTTGCTTCAAAAAATTATATCTCGACCCAACAAAGTTAACAGCGCTGCCAGTCACCTAGTTGACGATCCTACTTACAACAATCCTTCACAAAAACGATTAAGGTATTTGGTTTACATTGAAGTTGGATTGGGCATCCCTGTAACTCTACTTCGCTTGCTTTGGTTATTTTTCAAATGGGAATCCTACACAGTTCATCACACAAGCGAGGCATTCCTCATGTTACTCGGCTTTACTGGATATTTGCTTACTGTGGTGGCGCTCTATGTTGACAGCAAACACTATTTGGATACGCGGTTTGTAATCAACCAAACATTTGATGTTGACCATGATCAAGAAAGTAAAAACGGTATTCGTTTGCAAAGATTTATTTATAAATTGTCTCTTGGCATAATGCTGGCTCCATTGTCATTCCCCGTTATTCCATATGCCGTTACATTTGACCCTGTTCAAGTCGTGTTGG
Organism: Willowsia buskii; assembly: GCA_034700685.1. Lineage (NCBI taxonomy): Eukaryota > Metazoa > Arthropoda > Collembola > Entomobryomorpha > Entomobryidae > Willowsia > Willowsia buskii. The sequence continues at coordinate 1,596 of JAQIXW010001430.1, read as the reverse complement.
GAACAAGTATTTGGACAAAACTATTTGCATCATTTTACTATCTGACAGTGGGATATTATGCAGGATATGTAGTCTTTTTGATGGTATTCTACCACGCGTGTTATGCAGAAAGATTGTTTAAATACTCCAATAAGTGTTTTCCAAATATTTGCAGTAAAGAGCTCGATTCTAGCACTCCATATCGACAAAAGGTTCAATTTTCAAAGTGTCACAAGAAATTTGTGGAGGCAAGAATTTTGTTTGCTGTTGCAAATGATGCTACACAGGTAGCAAGTACAAGCTTAATATTTTTAGGCATAATAGCAGGATCGTGCGCTGGATATACAACATTTAGAGTATATGGTGACATACATTTCCTATTATATTGGATATTACCGCTTGTTACGATTCTTTGTTTTGTGGTAGCATTATTTAGTACATTTATATCAAATAAACCGCTTGTGAATGGATTGAAGTTTAAACAATTTTGGAAATGGTATGTTGGTAGGGATAAGGTAAATAAGGGCCAAATTCCGGCGTTGCCAGTAATCGGATTTCAGTTAGGGCCTTATGGAATAGCAACTGCGAAAACTGGTTTGATGATTTGTGATGACATTGTTAACAACACAGTTGACATGCTACTTGTGGCATAGGTGGGTTACTAATTGTTATGTATGTAGTGCGGTATAACAATAAAGTATAGTAAGTTTCGATTATCTGTTTGTAATTACAGGTTTTGTGTAAAGATATATTAAATAGAAAAAATAGATTTTTTAGGCAGTTTTAATGTAATTAAGTAAAATAATTGTAAATTTTATGATTGATCTATAATAATATGAATATTTGTGTTTAATCTGCATCGTTTACAGAATCTGCTACAAATCCTTCCAGGCTACTTAATGAAAAAAAATACTTAACTGTATAAATAACAATTGTATAACTATATATAAATAAGTCTCATTAAAAATGCTCATTCCAATTTTATTACACAAGTTGTTTTTCAAAGATTTAACTTTACTGATTTCGGAAAATTACTTGTCTTAATTGTTTTCTCATTTATCGCACCAATCGTGCATTAATATCCTAATTATAATACTTAAAAAAAGCTTAATCAAATAAAGTATACATCACAGGCATGGGCAACCAACGTTACCAATTGCTTTGCAATTTTGTGTAAAATCTCCCTCTAACATTAGCTGCTGCAGTTCAGCCGGATGAACAACTTTTTTCCTAGCCAAAGAAGCCATACATTTCTTAAGTAAGCACAATTTTTGCAATTAAAGGCATTTTTTTGCCATATATTATACAGTATACTATATAAATACTCCCAAAATAAACTGACTTTCTTGAGATTAACATGCAACTTTTTTAACACCGGATTTATCACCCTAATTTAGCGGATTCATCACCGTTTTGCTATTTTTCAAACTTAAGAGCTAAAACCGTCAAAATAAGGTGACGAATCAGGCATTTCAGGGTGATGAATAAGGCGATGTCAAGTAATAACAGCTGTCACAAAATGCTGCCGTTTCTTTGTTCATGTGTGCTTGATGGCTGGATCTCCTCGCCCCACTATCATTTCTGAAGTGGGGCACACCTTCAACTTTCTGGAGAATC
>JAQIXW010001429.1:0-19483 GCA_034700685.1 Willowsia buskii | reverse complement strand
ACTTATGCATAATCAAATTCGTATACAACGTTGACACATTTTGTCTATCCAGGTCAGGAGGAAAATGAAAATGCGTGACAACAGTACATAGAAGCTATAATATGATTAGATAAGTACAATTGTGAGAGGCAAAGATACATCTTGCATGTGCATCAGCTATACTAAAGTACGCTATATATGTAGAAGATAATCCTAAAGCATAATAGTCGACAAACCTAGAAAAAATATCGTTATTACACGGTCGAACTGGCAGTTCTGCAAAGTTTCTAAATTGCATACGTGAATCTCATATTTACAGTTGTCAACACGCAACGTTAATAATGAACTGTCTCATTAGCTTTCTTTTGTGCATTCTATTTCAAAGTCACCAACTTACTTTTAGCTCGTAGTTATTTTTAAACTTTATCTGCTATTATAATAAACTTCATCTGTCACTATAAATTGGAGGCAGATAGATACTGATGAATGACTATCACAAAGCAATAAACAAATATTAAATGACTATTTCTTTGCCGTAGTATGTGTTGCTAGCTTTTAAAATCTCTCTGAAAAGTTTTTCAGCAAATAATCATAATAAGCCCTTATACATTTTTCTTATTTTTCTTCTCTTTCTCTCATTTGTCAATGTCTCCATCCCGAGTTTCCCTTTATAAATTTGGAGATATGTGTAAAATTCCGTACAACACAAAGTCTGTACCAGCGTGTCGTATTTATTAATTATGGCACCAAGTCACAAGTATAAATAATGTATATTATGCTTTAACTCTAAAATCTAAAACGCTTAATGTCTCATAGCTTTCAGCTAGTTTATGTTGGCTCAAAGAAAAAGAAAATGCACGTGAGACATTTACTTTTAAAGTCATAATGACAAAGCAACGACAACAATCGCCTCTTTTTGGTTGAGCTCGTGTATTTAGGTGATGTTGATGATAACGCAACACACTTATATTCTACCACTATACATTCCATTACTACCATTTTCATCATTTATCATGCGAAAATTGTAATGCACTACAATTGCAACATAACAGTACTTGTTCAGGTCTGATTACACATTCACATTTTATACTCACTTTATACATGTAAGTGCAGTAAATGAATGAACAAAAGGTCTTAAACACAACTTACTACTAGTGCCATGGTCCAACAACAATGATTCTGTTCCTGCATTGGCACCGATTCTTTCACAATGTGACAAATCATGTGACGTTTTTGCCAAATGATACAATGTTGCACTTTTTAATATTGTATCACCAGAAGCAATTTTTTTTTTCAAAATAGAACTTTGACTTTGAAAGACACACCATTTCATTGTCACTTCATCACTGATACAGAATCCAATCGTGTAAAAGATATAATGCAAAAGCGCGTTTGGTTCTGTGAGTTGTCTACAATTCAACATTGAAAATAATTGAGTTCGGCCATCCATTTAATTTTAATATAAGATAAACTGCGAATCCTATCTTATGTACTACTGAAACGCTAAACGTGTGAGGAAAACTGAAGCAATATATGCTATTGTTTATGCTGCCATTTCTAAAACTTGGTGGCGGTACTCTATTATCATCCATTTTCAAAAGGCCTATGCCTAATTTACAAATAGAAGTAGAATAGAAAATTCGAACCTGTAGGAAGTGTTTTTCACTTTCATAGAGTAATGATTTTAAAATTTGAAATGATAATTGGAAATAGAAAAAAATGCAATAATATGCTACGTTTAAGTGAACTAAAGGCGTTTTTATGAAAACTAGACGCGTGTATAAATTAGCTAATTTAGTAGCTACTCTCATATTCAAAATTTAAGTCGTAAACAAAATGGAAAGTGATGTTGTGTTTACATAGCACAAGCACAACTGGTAATGTGTCTTCAATATTAAAACGTGTATGTATGCATTGCGAAGATTTGAACAATTAGTTTCTTTTAGTATTCATGCTCCAGCGTTGGAGTTGCATAACTAAGAATAAATAATATGCAGGGAGAAATGTTGTGTTTAAAAAATTCTTCATGTTGCTGACCTAATTTTATATATAATAAGCCTTCAGTCAAAATATGTAGGAATACAAGGATTTACTGAAATGCTTGTCTTACCTTCGTATTTATATTTGAGTATATATTGTGCATCTCTAGTTTCCCTTTATATAATTGTAAGTTTCTATCATTTTTATGTCATCACTATATTTTTCTTTTATTGACACCAGTTTTCAAACTTTTGATTATACACTCGAGCGTAGTAGTACATCCAAACTTTTGATTGCAATGAAATTGTTTTAATTTAATATTAGCACCTGTGTTTATGATAGAAAAGCGGTTAAGAACAAGGTGATTACAAATGTCAAATATCAATATTTGGTTAATTTGTCTAGATGCGTCTTCGCCCTCCGCTTGTAACATTAACGCGAACGTAAACCGGTACTGAGCGTGTGAAGAAGATGCAACGTTTACAGTGTACTCTTCACTCTTCAGACAATGAAGATAACGTTTTTATCATAAAAAACGCCATGAAGAAAGAACGTAGTACTTGACTATATAAATATAAGCTCATTCATGAAAATGTGGCGGAATTATTATTTGCTAGGTATAGTGGTTGCTAACATTGGTATATAAGCTATATTAGTTGTAGTGAGCACAAAACGAGAATGTTGAATTCTGGGTGCATACTGCAACGAAGTCGATCATTTAGATTCGGTCGTAAAATAAAGTGTTATTATTATTGCAATAATGACAAATATACTGTCATTGAAATGGAAGTAGTATGTAATGGAGTTAATGAGCGAAAGTGAATTAGACTTTTATCAAGTTGATGTAGTAGCAAACAAGCGAATCGTGTATGGGAATACGATTTCGTTACGATTTTTCACTGCTCAGCTTAGCTTACTGCTGATTATCATATTATTAGATGAAAATGATTTGCAAATTGTCGTGTTTTGCTGTTGTGGCTGTTTTTCTATGTTCTTTGCCAGAAGACTGTGGAATTATGTGCAGTACGACTAATATCATAAATTCTAAACCATAATGACAACAAAAGAACGAACGTGATCCAACAAAGTCGAAAGAATTTTCATTCATTGACTTAGAGTTTAGTATCACAGTAATTTTGGTTATAGTCGATTAGAGAAATTGTATTGTAGTTTAAGAATCAATAAGAAAGTATATAAAGGACCACCTTCGTTGCACGTGTAGGGAGGAGAACATGTTCAATGTAAACTTCAGGCGGTGGTTTCACATTCTCATCTGAGGCTTCCGTCCTCATCGTCACTTTCTTTAACCATTCAGGCACGATTGTTGGCACCGGAACAGCAGCAGGCTTCCCGTCAGGTATCTCATAGATTTCGTTCGTAATCTAGGACAAAAAATAAACAAAAAGTATAGTTGCAACTTGCAATAAATTTTCATTTCAGGCACCAACTCTATAAAAGATTCACTATACTTGCCATTGTTCTTCAATGTTAAGTATAATTAGTTATTTTCAAACTGGTGTCGTGGCATGCTATGGGAAAACCGTGATTGTGTGGCTCATAAAAAAATATTCATTAAGTTCTGAAATTTCATTGTACTTTATACTTTGCTTTTCTTTTTAGACTTAAAATTCTACCAATTATAGATTGTAATAATTTGTAGTAAGGGTTTTGTTTTAGAAGTAGCTAAAATAGCGTGTATGCTGAGTGAGTACTATCCAATTTTATGACCGAAGACTCTGATAACCGAGTGTGAATCTTTTATATAGCATTTTTACTTAGCACATCACATCAGATAGTTTTTAGCTTAAATTTGATTGATCGTTGATCGTTCCTACGTAGTTGTTGTAAATGGATGCATTGTCTAGTGGGATTATCGCTAATCTCATATATTTCCCAACTGCCAACTTCTGATTGATCCTTTTTGGCACCCAGTATGACGCAAGTGTATTTTTATAAAGTAACTAAAAATATGTATAATCATTTAACAAACAAAATGACATATCCCAAGATGAGTTCTACTAGCCTTGACTCCACGTACCGACACTAAAATAGAGTAGATATAAGTATTTTTACATGTACAAATAAGCACCCATTAACATGAAGCTGATAGCTGATTGCTTGATTTTGAGAAAATAAATCTGATTTGGTAGTAAAGGACATGTAATTGATTTTATTTCCTTTAAAAGTTTTTCGGAATGGGTTATTGTTTGTCAGCAAAGAAAGAGTATGCATGTCAGAAACCACAAAAATTCGTACTGACACAGTTCATTGAATCTATTCCATTGTTTATCGTATCAAGATCACTATTGTTTAGATTAAGTTGCTGTAAATAGCAAGCATAATTCAATATTGCATAAGCATAAACATTTTACTATTAGTTATGCAAGTATACAACTTAACAATTAAAGTGCATTGAATATGAAAATGTAAATACAAATTCCCAAGAAGCGTAATAACATTTTTGATGTTGATTGATAGGAATAGTCATACCGAAGGCTAAGAAAAACTGTATAAAGATACGCGTGTAAAAAGACATCAAGCATCACAACATGTGTCAGTGCGATGTAAAAGAAGAATGCAAAGTGTGAAGCTGAAACAATAAATATTACTATTTATTAATTAAAAATTTATGACATCTTCTTTATAATAATTGAATATCGTCTTATGCTTCAGGATTACCCAAGTAATTAGATTAAGCTGCTCCTACATACTTATCTCAACTAAAACTGCCTTGACTTGATTTAAGGCATCTAGTTATTGCATTTCATTATAATATTACGACACTACTAAACAGAATCCTATGTACACATAAAATCTGCTTGTTTCTTGCAGTCATAAAATGAGCTATTTATTTTTATTAATTACCCCTCGCTCTTGTGATGGGAATTTAAAATTATGCATTAACCATAGGCCAACTGCGAAGCAAAAATAGGTGACATAATTAAACTGAAGAAGCTGAAAGTGGGAAATGAGGACAATGAACAAAAAGAAGCCGATAAAACCAATCAAATATAAATTATTATGCATTACAGATTCGGATTATTTATGAATGAACCAATTACTTCTGCTGATTAGTATATATTTAAACGTGACCTGACGTTCACAGTTCCATAAATCAAATCGCGAACCATCAGTCGTAATTAATCCGAACGATATGTATTCTCTGTTCACCAATACTTTATAGGGCTTAGTGCTTATACTCCCCAGCAAATACATATACTCGTCTATTAAGATGAGATATGTCACCATTTTTTTAACGATGTTTTTGCATATAATGTCGCAAAGTTTATATTACTATTTTTATGATTAGCAGAGCAACAATCCAATCTTTTAAAATTTTAAGGAAGTATAGCGGGCTTATGATGAGTTTGATAACAACTACAATCATTTGAACATTGAGATATGGCCATAGACAACACGATTACTTCATTTGGCAACCGTCATTAGCTGTTACAAAGACGATGATTTTAACCATGCAAAAATGGCAAAAGTTTGAAGTTGAGTTGAAGGAAATGTATTTTTGTATGTCAGCGATAATAGAAAAATGGCAGTCGTGACTCGTGACCACCCTTCGAAATGTAGTTTAAAAATACTTACGAGAAGAGGAAGCATGCGTTCATTGTACATAATATAAAATTACAATGATTTCATTAACTTCGGTTAGTTATTAAGATTTTACTTGCATATTTATCTACCTATATTTTATACATCATATTGTTTCCCTACTCATATGTCAGAGCCAAGTGTTGGAATGTGGAATTCAGTCATATAAAATGTAATGTACATCCTTCCACCCTCAATTATGAAGTACACAACTATCATCCTCAAAAGGCATGTTTGATTGTTTGGGGACGACAGTGGCAAGCCATCCTTCTGCTCATGGCTTGGTTACCTCTGGCTTCCTTAATAATTGTGCGGTCGGTGCGCATTTGTTTTTATGACGTTTATGATTTTGTATTGGCAACTTTTCTACATGAAAATAAGAATGTATCATAGCTCTACCACATCCTATGACATGGAATTGTACGTTGTAAATATCCATGAGTAGCTGCGTTTCGAATAATTGTGCATTCGTGTGTGTCGTACAAAATATGGTTTTTTTGAAAATCAAATTTCATTATTTGCTGAGATGATGTATGATATGGGGTTGCAGGTTAGATTCATGATATGATCATATTCACCAAAACCACAATTTTCTCTCCTTCAAATTTATGGGAAGCCTCACTACTTCCTAGTATACATTTCATCCTACATTCTTTATTAATCTCTGCTTGACAATATAGTTATGTGCAAAACGACAAATTTGCAAATAGTCATTATTTCTGGCGTCGTTAACAATTATTTAAAAATGTTAGATTTCAATTAGTGTAAAGATATTATGCACTATCAAGTCAAGTCAAATTTCATTTGAGGGATTATATAATGCAAACTAAGATTTTATCCTATCATTGAAGATAGTATATAGAAGGATCTATAGATTGAAAATGCAAAAGTAAAATGATATACAACTGACAGTACACTAATATAAAAACTGTAAACACGAAATGACAAAGCAACATGGCAAAAATTTATAACTTTTATGATGGCTGTCTTTGAATACCATTTTTTGTAAGAATACTATGCAGTGTAGTCAGTATAGACTGATGTCAATGAATACCATTTAAACGAAACGAAAAATATTGAAACAAGGAAGACAAGAAGGAAACTATTTTTGTGGATAAGTTAATTTATTTTTATGAGATAACTTCGTAATATAGAAGTGATGATGACAAGTTTTGCTTAGATAAAATCAGGATGAACGCACTTCACTTCGAGAGCTAGTGATTGTAACGCAACACATTCTTAAAGCTCGGCGTCTTTTGTTTTGATTATCACATCCTACCTACATGCAATGTAATTGAGGACAGGTAGATAACACTGATAGATAGCATCACACAAAGGCATTTCAATACATGCGAAGAAAACCTCTCTGTCACTTTTGCTTTTCATTAAAAACAGAAGAAATATACAATAAAAAGGCTTATTTTGATTTTTTGTACTTGATGCACTTTAATTGCACTTTGGTCTATCTATAACCTATTTAAGTAATTTAATGCTGAAGGTACATATTCGATAAGGACAAAAGGATTGTGCTGCATTAATGCTTGAATTTCGCCTACGCTTGAAAGTTTTCCATTAAGTAGGTTGCATTTTTTTGTAGATAGAAAATAGAAATACACTCCATTCGCTTTCAGCCTTCAGCTTAATTAACTGATTGATTGCTGTTGCGAAATGTTTTTCAAGCTGAATGAAGAAATATATTCCCAATTATCAAAATAATACGTTTTTTGCAACGCTGCTACTAATGAAATAAATATTTTAAGCAATATTATGCTTTCGTCAGAATTCCAGGAGTTTTTCGCATTTGGTTGTCTTGTTCAGTCGTAAACTATTTCCTCCAGGTATCATTTATTTTATGTCATAAGAAAGAACACCAACAACTCCCAACGAATATACTTCCCCAAAATTTACTACCTTGAGAATGACATAAAATTGTTCAGGGAAGTTTTGTCCTTTATTATGCAATTAAGGCGTTACAATTTTGGCAAAAATGTTTTATTGTTATCTTCTACTTCCTTTTCAGTTTTAAAAGAAAAAAAACTAATATTCCCTTACAATTTTAACAAAATCAGGATTTATACAAAGATATCCAGTTAGGTAATAACAGATAAAGACATTTTTTCATTTTTGTTTTGCAAGTAAATTCTTATTGAAATCATTGTAAGCATCAATTCTTTGTTGTATGCCACTGAGAATAGTGCGAAATCAATTTAACGATTAAACCAGCTTAATTACCCATGAACTGTTTCATTTCAGTCCTTTTATTAAATAAAGAAAGAGGGCATTTACCATGCACGATTCCTTAGAATATATAACATAACAACTCCCATCCCATAGATCTTTGATTTTGCTCGTTCAAAGTCCAAACAGAAAGTGAAAGCTTTTTTCGCTAAAATAAGGTGTGGAGCATGGCTGATCGATGATAGAATCTAGATGGCTATATGACGTTAACGGATGGCCATTATTACGCTTATACTTTATACATACCAATTTTCTTGTTAAGTATTTTTTGATGCCGTCTCCAATCCTTCAGTATGCATGTTCTTGTAGGTAATCAGAACTTCATTTGATTGAATACAAAATACAAAGAAAGTCTCGTGCAGCATCAATTTATGTGCGTACACATGCATAATGTAGTATAACACTCACGTAAGTGTTATCTTAAAAATTATGGTATGCATGTCCGGTTCTCATTCATCAGCACTTTGTCTGATTTGTTTATATAATATGGTAATACATGGTAACTGTATAACTTTATATAATACAATTTCATTACACGAATGCAAATTGAAAAAGTATGCGTATTTTATGATGCGACAGTTTGTGAAGCACTGAGGATGTTTTTTTCTACTTTGTGCTCAAGTTGCTTGTTATGAGATCACTGATTATTCAATAAGTTTAAAATAATAAAGGACATCATTGTGGTTAACATACTTTCATTGCTCTTCGGACAGACTCACACTTCGCCTCATTACTTTCATACCTATATATTTATGTAATTATTCATAATCCTTCGAAGCTTCATGCTCACACCTTTGTCACTGATTACTGTAAGCAACATAAAAACGTTCATAGTTCTCTTCCCTTGCTTAGCTTCGCTGATTAGCTGTGATATGCAAAAAGTTATTTTGTGTTTTTTTTTTAATTTTTGATTTGCTCAAAATTTATGACGTTAGTTACTTGAGTAAAGTGTGTTATCTGTTACTAACTATAAAATCGACGACTTCTTTTTACAATTTGTGTTGCTTCTAGCTACATGAGCTAAAAATATATATGCAAAATCTTCGGAGAGTTATTCAGGCAACTTTGATTTTTCCTGAAGTGTGCGAACACTCAACAAGACGATAATTTCAATAATTTGAAACAAGGTTTAATTATGAATGTCTAATTTCTCGTTATGAATTTCATTGTTATATATTATGCATCCTATTTTAAACAAAGAGCAATTCATATTATTACAAAACAGCAGATTTTTTATATGAACCGAAATCATTAAACAGATTGTCTTTAGTCATTACTTTATATATTAAAGCTAATCAACCATAGCACAAATCGACCACAGCAAAATAGGCGTGACCGAAGAAACAAAATACGTACACACAAGATTACAACACCCGGTCGCTCGACTCCAATTGGCGCAATTGATGATGCACCAACAGATAGAAATTCATAAATCCTACTCTATGATCATTTTATAATTCTACGTATATCGATGAAACTAAAAGTGCATCTCTATGTAAAAGTCAGACATGATTTCGCCAGTAGACGCAGATGCCCACAAGACTATTTGAAAGTTTATGTTTATTTTAACTACATAACATGACCATTAATTCAAACAGGTTCGCCGCGACACTGTTGAGGTAATAGTACCACCACAACAAACATTTGGCAACGCTAAGAGCGTGGCGATAGGAAAGGAAACACGTTTATTCAGTGAATTTCTTTCTTGCACATTATTGCACGGTATCTGCAAGTTGCTTACCTGCAAAGTGAAATGAGAAATGTTACTTAATGACATTTTTAAGGCATGACTAGGTGGCAACCTCCATAATCAGCCCCTGACGATATGATTAAAACGTGGATCACGTGCGTTTTCTGTTTACCAATCTCACTGTAAAAATCTACACTGTGTAATGTAGAATAGAAACAGAAAAAAGTATGCATCAACAACACAGCAAAGGTGGCAACAGTTCAATGAAATTTTTCTTTTATAACACAAAAATACGGCAATGTAGACAGTAGACACGCACATTCACGAGAACGAGAGATTGCAATGCATATAATATTTTGGACTTCCAAGAAGCTCTTGAGTATCATTCATCATTAAGCACAACACAATTAAGCATGACATAGGTATAAAACTATAAATAAGTAAAACTAGAGATTACAGATAGACGGAACAACTCCAATCTTCCTACTATAAAATAAAATTGTATTGACCAACAGGCAAGAATTGAAGATATTGAATATGGTACCTTACCCTTACCCTTTCTGAAGTGCTCCTACTCTCAATTTTATTTTCATTACCGCATTTTTATGTTAACTATTTAACATTCAAAAACTAACAAAACGGTGGAGAGAAAGGCATCCTAAGTGTCCTATCTTGAGTTCGTGTTATCCTTAGATGACACATTGCTTGTTTGTTATAACTTGAAACATGTAGTTGAAGCACACACCGATTCATGCGTGACTCATCCGAAATACCCTTTGGTACTACTACATTAAGAATAAATGAGTATCTTTCACATGAATATTATAAATAAAAGCGAAAGCCGGATGAGGACACATAATTTGTAATGCTAATAATCTTCCTCGTGACTAATTGCAGGAACTAGAATTTTAGTTGCAGAATACTTAGCATCTTCTATTCTAAAGACGATATTGCGACACATTACATTGCTAATATGTTCAGTTATAACACATCCGGAAACTTCTCCTTTGAAGAAGTTTGATACGTGCGTAAGTACTGCTATTGGAATACGTGTTTAAAATTAGTAGGCTTTCGAATAAATCTTGCTGTCATTGATTATGAAAGGATTAAAAAAATTAAAGACGATTCAAGCTTTCCGGGTATAAGGAAAGAAAATATTTATCATAATTATCTGTCAAACCTGGTCGAATGAATATAAAAGGCAATTTAGGTTTTTGTAGAAAAAGCTATTTGCACAACCAGAGGATCATCTCTATCTCTACTTTATCATTCTTGCAGATTGTAGTAATGCTGAAGTTCTATGCTACAAATTGGCACTGGGCAGTTGGCAGTATTTAAAACAACGGTATACCAGGTCTAATGTTTACTATAAATTGAAATTTTTATAAATTCAAAAATATAGTAGTTATTATCTCATTGATTTCCAGCTATCAAATATGTAGTAGCCCTGAACTTTTTTTTTTTGATTACGTGAAAGGATATCTTGAGTATTTAGGCTTGTTTTGGAATATAGAACATGCAGACGAGATATTTTTGTTGCGAACCTTTTAATGTAAACATCTAAATAGAAAATGGCTATAGCTGCTCAAAGCATTATCTAATAATCGAATGTTTTACCGAAAGATTATATAATTTACTATGTATATCGTTATAACTGCGTAGTTAAATATATATGTATTCAATATTATTGAGTATTGCCTTGTATGATACACATTTATATGTTTCATGGCTTCTTCACAGAAATAATTTGAAGGCCAAATGTATAAAATGTCGAAATTTCTTTGCAATGAAAATGATGGATTCTGCATCAACTCTTCATAGTATACTAAATATAAGCTTTAAATCTAATAATATACATACTGGAATTAACAGCCAAAACCAAACCAAAGTGTCTTGCTTGATGTTATAATATCGTATTTACTAAATAACATTATTGCACGAAAACAAAACTGCAAAAGTGCAAACCACTATAAAACAGCCATATTTTGTATTTACTTAGGTAAACAGCATACACACATATAGAAACTGAACATATATAAAAATTGCATTGTTGGTTACAAACTCTAAAGTGCATTTTTTTGTAGTGGAATGTGGAATCTCCATTGTAAAATCATGACTTGTCTTTATGAAAGGGCCTTTGTTGTGATAATAATAGAGCCATAAATATATTCATTACTGCGTAAAGAATTCATCAAGTTGGCTAAGGCTCAATTTTTTCACTGAATGCCTTTAATTCGGCAAAGCTGTTTGTTTCGTTACTTAAGTAAGTGTGTGAGTGAATGCATAATATCTTCTTCAGAATACACAACTTTTTGTTTCATTACTACAAATTCAAAATTTCTTTCTCACTAAACCAATAAAAACCTAAAAATGGGGCGACAATGAAATTTAATATGTAACATATTATTACTTACAATCGTCCGCAAAACTTTAATCTCACAGTATATCTTACATATAATAAACGTAACAGCAACGGGTTTAAAGCTCTTTTGAGATTTTCAAAGCGGTATGCAAATACTTAAATTAATCTGATAGATGCTTCAACCTACATTTATTGTACAAAAAGATTTCGTCGAATACTTAATTTATGTATGTAACCTATTTTCAAGCGATAAAAATTCCAAGGACAAACGGACCGCAGTAAACATTTTACATTACTACTTTCTTGACCAATTCCAACATATATAATGAAACTTCAACAAGCATTTTAATACTGCATACTATCAAGTGCATATAGTGCACTGTCAGAATGATGCCTTTATAAATATCATGACCAGATTATTATGGAACCTAAACTAAACCAATATTAACAATAGCTAAGCAGTATGTCTACTATTCTTAAAATAGCTAGTTTTGGAACAGTACTAACAGTCAGCACTTATTGTGTATTCCGCAAATAGTATTAAAATGCGTCTTGTCAAAAATGCTACAGCATACATTACATTACTGAAACGTCAAAGCTACCTAGTTTCGAAACTGTACCACAAAATGCATAATAATTTATCACCGCTAGAAGATGGGATGAACTTTAGCCCTAACAAGTATGTTGTAGAAATGGGCGATTTTATGAAAAAGCTCAGTATTTTCATTGGTTTTGGACAGACCTGTTGACTTGGGGTGCTTATGATTTACCTACTTGGAACTATTTCTGTTTTTCTTTCACTTTAGCTACCTTTCTATTTCAGTCCATATTGTGCTCGGTAAGGCGCAGACTTACACAATTCTTAAAATTACTTATTAATTATTCACAGTATACTACTTGACTAAACCATTAAAAAATGCATATATTTTTCTAGGTTAAATGGCATTGATGAATCAAATCAATAAACTAGAATACACGGATAGTTTGGAGGTAAAATTAGTGGAGGTACATATCAGTAATATATTTTCAGGTTAAAAAGTCGTCAAATGAATCATGAACGTTATTTACAGTTAAATCATTACGATAATCTACTACAAATCATTGAAATTTTGCTGTTCCACTTTCTCGGAGTTGTTGAAATCTTGTTATACGGATAACTGGGTACAGATTGTATAAGCCAGGTATAGTACCAAGTTCGTAATTTTAGTTTCAATTTCGTCATCCATCTTCTGGAGGTGCTTCAGCATTGTCCGCAGGAGCGTTTTGTTGATCACAATTTTTGGCACATTCATTGTTGTCACAGGGTGCCTGACCCGCGGCAGCTCCGTCTGGCGATTCTCCAGCGTCTTCTTTCTTGCCCTTTCCGAAACAACCTCCCATTTTCGAAGACAATATACGACGTGTATAAGACCTCACGTAAACTTCGATTACCAAAGAATCTCGCAACTACAAATCAAGCAAGATGCAGCAGTTAACTCTTCCGCATAAACTAAAGCACCCGTGAAGGGCTTCTTGCGTAAAATCAAACAGTAATTCAATAAATGCAACATATGAGCCACAGACTTCCTCTTAATGACGATATTTCTTTCTTACTTAAATTCTCCAATACGTTAGTGAATCCGTTCCGAAAAATGTTCTCACCTACGAAAAGGTGTCATAGATCACAATAAATGCGTGTGTGGACCCGCCATGAAAATATTTTCACTGATAATTTGGAACAATCTTGGATGCGATATCGTTTGGTAGGAACAAAGAGAAAATGTGCTTTTCGCTTCGGGTACTCTCCACGTCAGGCTATCGGCTAAATGATAATCAGCAATCACTTTTGTTGAATTTGATAAGCACATTTTTTCGGTGCATTGCATAATAACCTATTCGATCACGACTACCAAAATGAACTATAGCAACTATCCAAGTAGAAGAGCCGTGTCGGCAATGTTGACCATGTTGACACGAAGAGAAAATTATTGGCTCTAAAGAAGAAATTTTTCAAGCTGGGTAGAAGACTTGAATTGGTAGGATGCTTATACCATAGATTATCATGTAAACTGTCAAAGTATCTTTTTATTTGTTTTTATGTTAGAATAAAATACATATAGGTTTGTCGGAAGTTCGAAACAGAACAACACATATGAAATAGGAAATTGAAATGCACGTTTTATAGAAATCAAGTGTGTATACTGAAATAAAGACAAGTGCAAAATCTAAGACTCAATTCAGAAAGATGGTATCTGCATTTATTTTAGGATTCAAGGTGTGTTGATTGTTAGCACGGACGTAAACAGCTACTACACTACAATTCAATGTTAAATGGTATTTAATTGTTCTCTGTTTCAATAAAAAGTACAGTTTATTTTTTAATGTTTCCATTTATGGGTTTGAATGATGCTCTCTATTTATCTACCCTACACGTTACCCTACACGTTAGTCATCCAACCGGTCAATGTAATCACCATCTTTCCATTGTATTTATGTACCCGTTTCCCTCTATAATTTGATTGCTGTGCCGAGCCGAGTGGCACAGTTCCGACGTGAATTGTTACTACTGCTCGACATTTTAAAACGAAACTGCTCTCAGTCAGAGGCTTAAACAATGTAAAAACGCTGAGCTGAACGTGCACTGAATACTTATGTAAGTGAGTAGGTAGGTAGGTGGTAGGTAGGTATGATCATGGTATACATCTAATGATTCTAAGCTATAGTATGATATGTTCTATTTCCTCTCTCCATCAAAATTACGAGATGTGATACAAAACGTGATTATGCAATTCATTTAAAAAACTGCAAAAACTACACAATGAGCAGCGTATACTTTGCAGGTAAGCTTTTACGGTTGCCGCCACTTATCATAAACATATATTTATCTTTTTTATTGTGTCTTGATACAAGCTTAATTTTGCCTTGTTTTTAAACAAAAATCATGTATATTTAGTGCATGTCAAGGGCAAAAACTTGAAAGCGTTTTGTGTGTATTGCAAAACATGTCCTAGAGGTTTCTTGTGGGAGTAACTCAAAATAATAGACAAACCCTGGTATTGTCAAGTGTAAAAAGTGCATTTCTGAGCTATATGATGTATGAATGAGTACAATGAAAAATCTATAAAAACTAAAAACATAATTTATAAAAACAACAAAACAAATATGCCTACATAGTTAATGAATATATCACGACTATGTGCCGAATTTTCGCTACATGTGAACATATTTTAGCAATTTTAGTTGTCGATTGCCGTGTCCTTGTGCAAACAAAATTTTTGCATGAATCTTTCAGAACCGAGAAAGAACCATTGGGATCACACGGAACGTGATACAACTATCTGCGAAAACAAATTCCAGACAACTATCTACACATAATATTGGTTTTCATTCCTGTTGAAGCTCTATTTAAGTAACATACATTATGGAAGAAGTATATTATGTGGGTAATTAAGTTTTCATTCCATCAATAGATCAAAAACTCCCCGATTTCACACGCAAGATTCAGAGTTTGCCACTAGAACCATATTTATGCAATACTGATTCATGAACTTGCATGGGGTATGAAAGTTTATTACATATGGGTGCTAACGAACGATAACATAAATCTGAGGATGCAGGAGGGCTTATTAGGGAAATGACCGGAAAGAAAACCTAAGTAGTTCATTTGGTGAGTGCGTAGTGCGTGTTTCACAAGTAGTCAAGCATTATCTCGAGTTTAAAGCGTAATTATCTTGGAAGTAGCATGTAGCTCACTGCAAATTCACTGTACTTATGCTTGCACTCTAGCACCTCTATAATTTAGTCTGTAATCTGTAATGTGTCAGTAACACTTACATGTCAATGTGCTGCAAAAATCATAAAATGAGTATCAGCTCATGTATGAATTCTTTGTTCAGCAGTATTCAGCACGAACCGTTGCTGATTTACGTGATTAAAGTTTATGTCATCTGTACGAGTTCATGTCTGGTTTATTTCAATTTCAAATGCATAACATCATAAAGTGTGAGGTGCAGTGTAAAGTATTCAGTCGCCGGATGATGTCTTCATAAGAACTAGGGAACAGTTAATAACGATGATGTGACCGCAATTATGAACATGGTCAGGAATCCAACGAGAACTTTGAAATACATGATGATGCGTATGTGTGTTAAACTAACTGCACTCTATCTATATCTTTCCAAACCAAATGAAACTGTTCGGTATAAATGTATCTATGAATTTACTAACCATAAATAAGGGAATTCTTGACAAGTGTTCCTATTAACTATTGTCTCAGAAATGTATCTTGAAAGCTTGAAATAATTGTTTGTAGCTGAGCTGGATATATTTAAGCTTCACGATGCTCCTTAATATGAATAACTACGCTCTACTGGCTACCCAGAGTAGTATATCCCACCCGAAAGTTTCATTCATATAATTTACTAAAAAGTAATAGGTGATAGTGATTGATTGTGTATAGGTAATCTTAAATAATTCCTTAGTGTCAGGAGTATCGAATATAAAGAATGTGTTAAACTTCTACATACGATGCTCTATGTATACTACTGTGTACTTAATTTCACATGCTAATGCTGAATACGTTGTTGCCTACATACATATTCGGAAATCTCAATGAAACGAAACGCTGCTGCGATGTTGTGCTTGAATCAATTTAAACTTCATACTGGTAAGGAACACTTCAGTAATTTTCCAGCTATTTGAGAGCAAATTGGCCTTGCATTAATATCTTTCCATTCGAGTTATATCTATACACAATAAAACCCATTAAAGTTTCAGAATACGCCCAGCGTCATAGTTTATTTAATTGAAAGCATATTTTTAAGAGGTTCATTTATATCTGGAAACTCAAGATACTCATATTGTTGTGGTTAGCCGCCATTTATATATTTTCGCCATGCCAACTCAACATGTTAACTCGTTTAATCCCAATCTAGTACAACTCCAAGGTTTAGCAATAGCGAGCTAATACTATCAGCTGTTACTTGGTCTGGCAATAATAATAATCGCGCAACAACAGAAATCTGGAGAAACCGACTGGCAGTAATCGCGTTTGTATTCTAAGAGTAGTTCTGAGTTATCTTGTTTTTAAATATTACTTAGTGCAAAGAACATACATACATACAAAGAACAAAGATTTTTATTACTCGCTAAATCATCTGTTTTAAAGAGAGTTGTTCACTACTAATAACACATCACAATTAGTAGGACTTTTAAATGGAGACAGAAAACCCCAAAGCTTCGAGGGACCAACCGGTTGGTCCTACCGGTCCTGGTGGACCGTTATATAAGTTGGACGAAGCGAAGATAAGAAAGGCCGAAAAAGAGAGACTTCGACGGGCAGCAAAAAAGGATATTAGTTCCATGTCTTCAGAACAGATACAACAGGCAGAGGAAGAAAAGAAACGAAAAGCCGAAAAAGAAAGACTTCGACATGCGGCAAAAAGCGACACCAGTGCCATGTCTTCTGAACAAATTCATAAGGCAGAAGAAGCAAAGAAAAGAAAAGCCGAAAAAGAGAGACTTCGACATGCCGCGAAAAGTGACACCAGTGCCATGTCTTCTGAACAAATGCATAAGGCTGATGAAGCAAAGAAAAAAAAAGCCGAAAAACAGAGACTTCGACATGCGGCAAAAAGCGACACCAGTGCCATGTCTTCTGAACAAATTCATAAGGCAGAAGAAGCAAAGAAAAGAAAAGCCGAAAAAGAGAGACTTCGACATGCCGCGAAAAGTGACACCAGTGCCATGTCTTCTGAACAAATGCATAAGGCTGATGAAGCAAAGAAAAGAAAAGCCGAAAAACAGAGACTTCGACGAGCAGCAAATAAAAACATCGACTCTATGTCTTCTGAACAGGCACAAAAGATTAAGGTAGAAAAGAAAAAAAAGGCCGAAAAGGAAAAGCTTCGACGAGAAGCAAAAAAACCATTGGCTCCATGCCTGACCAACCAGTTGGCAATTGCAATGAGCGGAGCCCCGAAAGACTACAAACGCATATCCAGTGCTCAACTCCAGCGCGACCAGAAATCAAAACGAAAAGTGCAAAACAACTCAATTTTCAACTAACCGAATATTCCAGCACATCCAATTTCAAGATAAGAAGCCCTCGACCTTGGTTAAAGTTGGTTAAAACGTTCGAAAACAAAATCAACCGAGGTCCCACGTGGATTTGCTCGTGCTGTGGTGGTTTGTTTTACCGCGAAAGTGTTAGAAGTATCGACAAAACAAAACTGCAAGAATGGAGGCTTTCTGAAGGAGAAATCGCATGTATACTTTGTGTCAATCAAAACGCTATTAGCGGCCAATTTGGACTGTTTTTGTGTGTTACTTGTTACAATACTTCAAAATCGAAGCGAATTCCAAGAATGGCCATTTCAAATGGTTTAGGGTTTCCACTAATTCCACCAGAACTGAAGGTAGATATTTGCGGACCATTTATTCTTACATGCCATCATATGTCCATTTCCACTTGGCTCCCTTTTATATATATTTTTTTCTTTAGGATCTCAACCAACTGGAGCAAAGAATGATATCCCCTAGGCTGCCTTTTATGCAAATAAGATTGACTGGGTTTGAACAACAGTGGACATTACATGGAAATGTCGTTAACGTTGAGAGTAACATCAATACATGCGTGTCATGTCTCCCAAGAAAATTTACAGAAATGGACGTTGTACAACTGAAGCTGATGCGACGGATGAGCTATAAGAAGCCATACATTTATGATAAGATACGGCCTGCAAAAGTAGTAAACGCCCTAAAGTACCTAATCAATACACCATTGTATAAGGAGGACAATATTCATCTGTCATCAAACTGGGATAATTTTGATAGTAAGTTTCTGTTTTATTGTAATACAAGTCCAACCGGTTGGATATATTTTTTATATTTAAACTTCTCGAACTTCCACGCTAAAACTATACTGTGCCCATAGCTTCATCATACTATAATGCATTCGCATGCAAAAAATCAGGGTCGAGAGAGCACTCGCTGATGGTTTTCAAACTTCCCCGCGATAACTATTTTTTAAACTTTGCTCATAGCGTCATTATACTATAATGCATTCGTGTGCAAAAAATCAGGGTCGAGAGAGTACTCGCTGATGGTTTCCGAGCTTCCCGGCGATAACTTTTTTAAAAACTTTGCTCATAGCTTCATTATACCATAATGAATTCGTATGCAAAAAATCAGGGTCGAGAGAGTACTCGCTGATGGTTTTCAAACTTCCCAGCGATAACTATTTTTTAAACTTTGCTCATTGCGTCATTATATAATAATGCATTCGCATGCAAAAAATCAGGGTCGAGAGAGTACTCGCTGATGGTTTTCAAACTTCCCCGCGATAACTATTTTTTAAACTTTGCTCATAGCTTCATCATACTATAATGCATTCGTACGCAAAAAATCAGGGTCGAGAGAGTACTCGCCGATGGTTTTCAAGCTTCCCCGCGATAACTATTTTTTAAACTTTGCTCATAGCTTCCGCATACTATAATGCAATCGTGTGCAAAAAATCAGGGTCGAGAGAGTACTCGCTGATGGTTTTCGAACTTCCCCGGGATAACTATTTTTTATACTTTGCGCATAGCTTCATCATACTATAATGCATTCGTGTGCAAAAAATCAGGGTCGAGAGAGTACTCGCTGATGGT
>JAQIXW010001428.1:0-19491 GCA_034700685.1 Willowsia buskii | reverse complement strand
CACGAAAATCATATACGGCTTTCCGTAAATTTTGCTGGATTGCATATACGACTTTCTGAAAGATTGCCCTCGATATGTGTATGATTTCATTTGGACTTTTGCTAAGCTTACATAAGCTAGCGTCCCATATGTGATCCGATATATATGGCCCGCTTTCACTGAAATCACGTTGTTATTCATCATATCCAATAGCATCTACAAACTTCCATGTTTTCAACAAATTGCCTATTCACATCAACAAGAAGCCAGTCTCTCAGATCGTTAACTTTCTGGCTCACATCAGCGGCTAGCTTCAAAAGCAAAGATGTATTTAGAAAATACAATGTAAGTTCGATAAAGCCGACAAAAACTTCGAATTCCCGTTTCTGATAAAGCTTGTTCCATCTCACTCGCGTAGAAAAGAACCGACCCCACAATAATACATGTAAGAAGACGTCCAACGAGCTGGTTTACCATATTCGTTATATTTTGGATGGCCGTTAATTGGCTGCTTATTTGTTCCCAAATAAGCTTTTCTGGTATGGATAAATCACGTTTCAAGATGTCTAGAAAATAAGCTGATAACTTTCGATAAAGCAAAGGAAATTGGCAGTAAAAACAGGCCACCGCAACAAGTCACCATATTTAAGTGAATGCTTCCAACTAAAGCGAATACCGAAAACGGGTCACAAAATGATGGATTGGCTTGTATAGTGAACGCTGTACTTATACCTTGGTAAACTGCAATTAAATAGGTTAGGAAACAGTACATAGCTAGTAAACCTACATGTGGGAGTGATGAATACTCTCGAAGATGCTCAGGTAAATTTTCGAAAGCAAGATAAACTCCTAAAATTTTATCACTTTTGAGCCACAAGCATCTCTCAAAGATTACAAGATAAGCGAAAAAGATTGCTTTTATCACATTCCTAAAATGTGTCGTCGGGTTATAAATATCTCGTGAGGTTCCTAATCCACATGTGTATAAGTACCAGATATTGCTGACACAAGTTAATAGGAAGCATGCTAAACGCTGAAATTGATTTTGTACTAACGTCACCGGTGTATTGATCTTAAATAAGGAATCAGAATATTTTTTTAGGTTATCTAATCTAAATGGTGATACTAACATATAATATGAGATTTTTAGAGATACACTCAAATAAATTGCTAGCGTTTCCTCAGTGGTCATTTTGTTTGTACAGTATAATAGTAAGTCAATTGGAAGGAATGGACTAAACTAAAAATGTACTGGCTTATTAAT
The DNA here is from genome assembly GCA_034700685.1 of Willowsia buskii. Classification (NCBI taxonomy): domain Eukaryota; kingdom Metazoa; phylum Arthropoda; class Collembola; order Entomobryomorpha; family Entomobryidae; genus Willowsia; species Willowsia buskii. Next base: position 18,248 of record JAQIXW010001428.1, on the reverse strand, counting down.
GCAAAAACGGCACTTATTTTGTATTAGTAAGACATTATTCAATTCGCGAAATTAAAAAATATTGTAAACAAAATATTTGTTTGGCTTTAAAATTATGCCAGCTAGTTCAACTGTAATCAGCTAGCCGATGTCATTAAATTTAAAAGCTTTGGGATTCAAATTTGTAAAAAGTATAGTAAATAATAATCATTTACGAGTTTAAAAAGTTTACACGTAGCATTAAAAATCCATTTCGCCCCAAGAATGCAAACAATTTTTTTTACAAAAGTGGTAACATATTTCGCGTATTTCCTATCATGCTCAACTAATAATCGAATTAAAAATTAATATTTGCAGTGAATTCAGAAAAAAACTACATCGGAGTCTGTAAAAAATAAAAATCTAACAATATATAATCCGGAAAGATTTGACACAAGATTTTTCCACTTCCATCTGCTTATCCGGACGAAAAGTGATGGAGATGACTTTTTTTCCAGCAAAATTTCATCGGCAGTCAAAATAATCCGATTTGATAAAGCCGCTATCTCCATGTGTGACTCTGCCCCAGTGCTAAATTTGATCTTGACACTGGCTTTTGCGGCAATCTTTTTCAATGAGATGGCACTCCGATGACGTCTATCCTTACCATAACGAAAGTAATTACAGATTCAATACGGTATTACTAAAACCCACACCTAGCCATTATTACATTAAATTTAAAATCTAGATTTAGGCTGCAACCCTACAAAAAGTTTTAAAGCTGGACTGTCTCTGAAGAAATCGATTATCCTGTCGGAAAGAAATCGTGGCTTTTCCTGTAGACTTATGTTTAAATCTCTAATCATTGGTACTAACGTTTTAGAGGGTGTTTCCCAAGGTTTTTTGTGGCTTTGACTGCATTTATTAAAGCGAGTCGTCCAAAATAGCCAATGTCTACAGGTTGAATAATAACTGGTGTCGCCTGACTTGTGTATACACCGAAGAATTTTGGTTTGGTAGGATTGATTAAAAGTTAACTATGTATCGTCTAAATGGCCAGGGTATTAAAGTAGATTTTGAATTCGCTACAAGCCATGAAAAATATGCGTTGGGAGCAATATGGAAGTCGACTTGTTTTATAATTATTTTCAAATTTAAAAGGCAAGCTGAACTAACAACAAAACCAAAAAAATTTATTTAATTGTATTACCTTGCAATATGCACTCATTTTGAGCTTTTTAAGCAACAATTGTTTTAAAATACACTTACCTAATTTAAAAAAATATTGCTCAACTATTGCACTGTAACAAAAATTCGAATCGATAAGGTAAATTATTTTTGACTCAATTGTACAATTTAGGACAAAAGGGTTTTGTCTGCAGCAATTTCAAAATATAGTTCAGTTTTTTCAAATATTGAACTCCGTAAAAAATTGAAATAAAACACAAACTTTAGAGGAATCATTTTTTACTAAAAGAGAAATATTACGTAGTTCGGTATTGTGGTTTTTAAGACGTAGTGCTTCATCTGGAACGGGTTCAATATTCGTGTTTTGCTTTTGCAAAACATTTAGGAACAGCAATTACCAAACAATTACATCTTACAATGTTTGCGTGAGAAGTTGCCTACTCCAAGTGCCATATTACATAAGTATGTATTTTTCGTATGTAATTACAGTTGGTATTAAAAAATACATGCTTTTTTACTATTGCATGCTATTAAGTAAAAAACACAAAACTTGGTATCATATTTTTTACTCGATTGGCTCTGTTGCGTATTTGTTAGAACTTGATTTTCTTCTGATAACAAATTTTATAAGTTTTCTTCATTCGATTTTAAAAAATTCTGCTACTACTACACTTCAGTATTACTTGTTTGAATAACACTTATTTGTTGAATACACGTCGCATTCACAATTGCTACTATAATGCATTAGTAAATTGCATAAATATGTATAGTAAATTTTACACGTATTTATGGTGATTTTTACAAATAACCACAACGCAGAGATATATTCCTTTAAATAATAAAGAACCAAGTTCGTAATGATATTATCTACTGTAATAATTTCTACAATACATGTGAGTGTCGCTGCAATCCAAATTATGCTCGAAGCTATCATCAAAGCCAAAATCCTTTTTAAATTGATGAGGTCAGGATATCTGATATTTTCTGTATTATCGATATATGATTTTCGATCCTGATTTTCTGTAGCATGTTGAGCAATTACATTCCACCAATCACTCACTCCTGACTCCCGTAAACGCTCAGTAGTTTGAATCATCCAGTACCGATTTGGTGTATGGATTACGAAGTAATGTGGGGTAGTGTACACCTCTTCTTGCACATTAAAACATTCGAGATACTTTTTCACCGCATTTCTGTACATTGGTAAATACCAATGCTTCCATATTGACAGACGATGGAAGGATGACTTTAGGGGGATCCAATCTTCTAATTTAGTCTCTTTTTTAGTTTCATCCCCTACTCTACAAACACTGGATATATCGTAGTAGCTGCAAAGATCCCAAATTCCATGGGAAAATCCATTCGCTAAAAATTCCTCGTTTGTTTCAAACGCTCTCTTTTCTTCTTTTACAGTAACCATGCCTGTTATGCTTGAGCCATAAAAGAAAAAGAAAGTCGCAGCCCCAACAGTCATTACAAACCGAATTCTATAGTTCCCTTTTTCGTTTGATTTCAGGAGAAAGTATGACTGTATAAATGCTTTCACATTTAGATTACCGGTTATCACGGTTACCATAGCCGCACAGGCAGCCCAACAAATCGCAAGCAGCATCCAAGTTGATTGGGGAAAAGGTACTAACCAAACTTTATAGTCAACCGAGCTTTTCGGGTTGTAACCTTCTGCGTAAACGCAGTAGTATCTTTGGTAACCTGAGACAAACTGTAGAAAGAGGGCTGAACTAATATCGCTCGCCCATTTTAAATCATCAAAATTCTGGTAAAGAAAATTAGATGAATTTTTATACGCAGTGTATGAAATGTTGTGCAGTTTGCTAAGTTCAACTGCCAACATCTGAGTGCCCCAACAGTAATCAGCTTTCTTGAGTAGGTCATAGCGTCTTGTTTTGAAGATGAAATCACAGAGAAACTTTTTAGACTTGCTGTTCTTCATCATGTGAACTGTCCCGTCTACGATGTGAGAAGGTATTTCAAGGTTGCTACCGGACCAAAACAGTTGTTTATGGAAATTTCTAACACTCCTCGTAAGTCCAAGTACTGCTCGAAAGTCGCTGTATGTCTCGGGAACTCCGATTTTGCAGAAATGATTGCAGTAAATTTGAAATGTAAGCTTTGGCTGCAGGTCTACAAATAGTTTTAAGACTGGACTGTCCCTCAAGAAATCGACTTTCCTGTAGAAAAGCCAGTGTGACTTCTGTGGAGAGTGTTTATTTTTTAAGCTCAATAAATTTAAATCACTAACAACCATTAGCACTAATGTATTTGGTCTATTCCTTAGAATATTTGTGGCAATGACTGCATTTTTTGAAAAACAAAGTCTATAGTAGCAAATATCCACGGGTAGAATAATAACTGATGACTCATGATTTGTGTGTTTTAACGTAGACTGAAAAAGCTCTGTTTTGTATGATTCATTAAAAATTAATTGCGCACGTTCTAAAACGCCTGGAAATGAAATCTGCCTTTGAATTAGTTCCAAGCCATGGAAGATATACGTTGCAGAAAATGTCTGGTCGATTTGTTCTATTATTAATTTTAAATCTAGAAGGCCAGATGAACAAGCAATGAAATTTAGAATTATATTTACTTGTATCATCATGAAATATGAGCTCATTTTAAGCTTTCAATGCAATAATTGTTTACAAATGTACTGCATACGCCCTTGGGTCATGGGGGCAGCTTTAAAATATAGTTTAAATTATAAAAATATTGAACTCTGTAAAACGTTGATACAACTCAAAATGCAGAACGTTTGCATACAACGACAAGTAAGATAATACGTAGTTCATTATTGTTCTTTTCAAGACGGTGTGCTTTATCCGGAACGGGTTTAATATACGTGTTCCTATTTTACAAAATATTTACCAGGGACAATTAGAGACATAATTGTATGGTCTTGGTTGCATGGTTGTATGTTTACATGGAAAGTTTCGACCATATTACATAAGTAATACGTTTTCATATGTAATTATAGTTGCTATGAAGAAAGAAGTACATGTTTTATTTTACTGTTGCATTCTATTATGGAGGCAGAAAAGACAAAGTTTGGCATCACATTTTTACTCGATTAGCCCTTCTGCTTTTTACTTAAAACTTGATCCTCTTCTGATAATAGTTTTCAAGACTTTGTACCGTTCGATTTGAAAAGTTTGACAAAAAAATAAAAAAACAGACCTTTTAAGAGAAAAATATGCCTATCATGGTTTTAAATCTACAGTAAATGTCAATGCAAAGGGAATTATAGGGAATTATGTGAATAGTAGTGCTCGCTTTGTGTAAAAATGCTTTTGGTTTGCTATGTATATCATTAGAATCTGCCCAAATTTTATGTTTCAGCTTATAAAAAACCACAGTTATGGGTAGCTTCCAAATTTATTGAAATACGTGCAGTGATAAAAGATAATATTTATAAAACAACAAAAGCATTGTAAAATGGTCGTTAATGTGTTGTCCTTGTTTGTAAACAAATAATAAAGTATGTTGCCACGGTTGTTAGGATCTACAAGAATAAAAATATTATCATCTACAAATATCACCACATCAAGTGTGAAACCGCATTCATTAGTTTTTAGGCGGCTCGCATGTATTTAAAATATGAAAACTGATTTACACTTGCTAAAACTCCGTAGGTTATTGGAAATACATTGCTTGCCTTCACAGACACCACATTATTGTTAATCATGTCAAGTAGCTGTGTCAAACTTCCATATTTTTTAACAATCTTTCTATTTCTTTCAACAAGCAGCCATTCTCTAAGATCGGCAATCTTATAGCTTACATCAGCAGCAAACTTAAGTAAAATGGCAGTAAGAAGAAAATATACCAAAAGCTCCAACATAGACACAAAGCTTTGAAATCCACCCTTTGATATCGCGCTCTCCATTTCAATCGCATAGTACAAAACAAATTCCACAATAATACAGGTAGTCATGTGGCCTACTAATTTATTTATTTTTGCTGTCAAACTTTGCATTGCAGTTAATTGTAAATTGACCCTTTCATAAATGAATGCTTCTGGTAAAGTTGCATCGCAGGTTTTGTGCAGAAACTGCGAAAAAGATGTTGCAATTCTTGACAAAGCCAAAAAAGTCAGGAACAAAAATATAGAGCCGAATGAACTTATCAGGTTCCCATGAATGCTACCAATCAAGGCAAATATTGAGAACGGATTTACAATAGGTTGTTTGAATTGACTTATATCAGCGACGGATCGAATTCCTTCGTTAATGACAGGTAAGTAGTAAATCATAAAAGATCCAATTAAGAATTTCTTGTTCCATATATAGGATTTGTATTTTAATTCTCCCGGTAGGTTCTCAAGGGTATAAAATATGTCCAGGAATACTTCTTTATCGAACCACAAGCATTTTAGAAATAATAGCCGATGAACCAAAAATAAATTATTTACAGCGTTTCTGAAATGTGTTGTTGGATTGCGTGGACCCACCAAAAGATCAGCACGGCATACGTAAAAATACCATAAGGTACTAGTGCAGGTTAGCAGAAAATACAAACAATCTTTGGGCTTCGCTGTGTACAATGGACACTGAGGACCGTGGTTCAAAGCTGGATTTAGTTTTTGAACTTAAAGAGCAAAACCTGAACGGTGTGATTAATAGATAATATGAAATTGTAAGAGGAATTTTAATGCAATTTGTTAAAGAATTTTTGTCCGTTTTTAATATTGTTTCCATTTTCATTAAAATACTCTTTTCAATCAAATCTCACCGGATCCATGGACTCTATATTCTTCAGACTCACAGGTTTACGTGTTTTGAATCAATTTAAGTGACGATAAAATCGTGCAATTATTTTCAATAAATTACGGAGTTGAACAAAAGTACAAATATTTGCTAACTACTTTAATTATAATTTACTCTTTTCATTCGAAATTAGTGTATGTTGTTTTATTTATTTTATGTTGTGTAGATGGAGATATTCATTTAAAATGCATAAAATATTAATGTCTTCTGAGTGAATACACGACTTATAACCAGGACTAAAGGATGTGGTTTTAACAAAATGGTATGTTAGTTGATTGACTTTGTCTGCAAGCAAATTACAAAGTAGGTAACCACGGCTGTAAGAATCTGCAAAACCAAAAATTAATTATGTGACGGATCATTAAAAATAATTGCGAATATTTTTGTAATTTAATTTTTAATACATGCGTAATTCTATTTGGATATCCGTTAAACTTACATTTGCTAATGTCCCATATGTAATCGGATATATATTGCCCGCTTTCACTGAAATCACATTGTTATTCATCAGATCTAATAGCATCGGCAAACTTCCATGTCTTTCCACAAATTGTCTGTTTTTATCAACAAGAAGCCAGTCTCTAAGGTCGTTTACTTTTTGGCTCACATCAGCAGCCAGCTTTAGAAGCAGAGATGTATTTAGAAAATACAATGTAAGCTCTACAAATCCCACTAAGCTTTTGATTCCCTTTTCTGATAAAGCTTGTTCCATTTCACTCGCGTAGAAAAGAACGGACCCTACAATTACACATGTAAGCATACGTCCAACCAGCTGGTTTACCATTGTCGTTAACTTTCGGATTGCCGTTAATTGGCTGTTTATTTCTTCCCAAATATGCTTTTCTGGTAACTGTATATCATAAACGTGGGAAGTTTCAAGATATCTGGAGAATAAGCTGATAACTTTTGACAGAGCGAAAAAAATCGGCAATAAAAACTGGCCACCGTAACAAGTTACCATATTTAAATGAATGCCTCCAAAAAATGCGAAAACCGAAAACGGGTCACAAAATGATGGATTAGCTTGTACAGTGAATGCCATTGTTACACCTTGGTAAATGGCAATTAAATAGGTTAGTAGACAGTACCCAGCTAGTAAACCCACATGTGGGAGCGACGAATCCCGTTTTAGATGTTCTGGCAAGTTTTCTAAAGCAATATAAATTTCTGAAATTTTGTCACTTTTTAGCCACAAGATTCTTTCAAATATTACAAGATAAGCGAAAAAGATTGCTTTTATCACATTCCTAAAATGTGTCGCTGGGTTGTAAATATCTCGTGAGGTTCCTAATCCGCATGTGTATAAATACCAGAAATTGCTTATGCAAGTTAATATGAAGCATGCTAAACGCTGGAATTTGTTCCGGGTCACTCCTATATTCCTCTTAAATAAAGAGTTTGTTTTATTTGCTGGGATATCTATTCTTAATGGCGATACTAACAGATAATACGAGATTTTTAGAGAGACGTTCAAATAGACTGCTAGCGATTTTTCAGTTGTCATTTTGAATGTGAAACAGACAATAAATTAAAAAATATTATACCTGACAATATAAATGATAAAATTGTCCTGCATTTATTGTTAGCATGGCTACATTCAATTTTTGAAAGTGGCAAAGAAAATTCTAAATAAATATTTGTTAGGTTCGAAATGGCCCAAGCTAGCTCAATTTTCTATTAGTGGAGATCCGCAAATTTAATTGCTTTAAGAACAAAATATAAAAATTAATGCATTAAAGAATCAAAACATGTCAATACAAAAGCCAACTCACACATTTTGGAATCCAAATTAAAACAAATTTCCCACATCATCAAACTTATTAATGTGTTTATTTTCATGGTCAGCCTGTAATCTAAATCCAATTAAAATAATTGTTTGCATTGAAGTTGGCAGATAGCGGAACAGTCAGAAAGAGCCTGTAAATTTAGACTGTGTATTGCGACATTTAAAAAATTTGTTGTTTAAGAACATGCTGATAACTTCACCAGGTAAAATGAACAAAAAGAGTATGAACTCGATTTATGCAAAAGCAGAAGCAGCGAAAATATGCTTTCATATAAAAACCCAGGTTATTACAAAACCTTTCATTATTATCATTTCTTCTGTGAGAGTACTGAATTATTAGGATATTCGGAACGTGCTCAAAGATGAAATTATTACTTGCAAAAATCGTGTTGGTAGCCATCCTAAAGCTTACATCAGCCCAGAAGAAATGTGCATTTCCAACCTCTTGGGTATTGTTATAATTTTTTAATAACAACATTTCTAACTGCTAGTTTTATTAATATATATTTTAGACTATATTACATAACTTGATACAACTTGATACATAATTAAATAATTCAAAAAACACTTGCCTATTGTTCTAGTTTGAATGCAACAATGGGAACTGTATCCCAGGAGTCTATATATGCGACGGTAAGTTGTTACGCACAACAATTAACTTCTTATTAGATTTTTTAACATACTTAGCTCTTCCTTTGATAGTTAGGGTTTGATGACTGTGGTGACATGAGTGACGAGAAAGGAAACTCAGCCAGTTGTCCACCGTGTCCGTCAGCTCTGGTAATTCTATTGGAAATATTTCTACGGAAATAATAAATTTAAAATTCACCGACATTCAATTTTCGCCCCTATTTTTTAAATTTTGAAATATTTTGTTTCAGCATCAATGCACAAATGGCCGTTGCACTACTCCAGAATTTATTTGCGATATGGATGATGACTGTGGAGATGGAAGTGATGAGGGAGACGAGAACGGAGAATGTCCAGACTGTCCGGTTGCTTCAGTAAAGTCACTAATTTTACTTTTTGAAATAAAACAATATTTTGTTGCTTTAAATGAAATCTGATGTATATTTTATTATTATTTCAGTTTGTTTGTCCCAGCATAGGTAGATGTATTTTACCTGAGTACACTTGCGACGGATTAAATGATTGCGGTGACTGGAGTGACGAAACTGAGGACGCTTGTCCCTGTTCCGACAATGAGTTGAGATGCTCGAAAAAACCTGGTGAGGAGGATGGACCTCCTGGGGACTGCATTCCAGAAGAATGGATTTGTGACGAGGAAGGCATCTGGGATTGTCCTAATGGTGATGACGAAGCCAATTGCACGATTCATGGAGAAAAGTCCTTGAAAGACAATCGTATTCGTCCACAGCGATTAAGAGAGAAATATTTCAAACGAAATATAAAAAATACGGTGACTTTAAAGTTATTATTCAGTAAAAAACATTTATTGTACAAAGCTAAAAAAGCGTAAGGACAAATAATCATTATTATGGTTTCTTAAATGATGATAAATAAAATTTGAAAAAAAAAAGAATTTATAAAAATTGACTATTCCGAATACTAAAGATTATTTGTGATTTTGTGTTTCCATACGAATTCATAACCAAATCAATATTGTGGCCAAACAAGAATTTGGTTGACTCATTCATTTGTCAAACATTTATATTTAAAGTTTAAATTTTTAGTAAACTTTAGCAAAATGTTAGCAGTGCTATTAAAAGCATTAAGAATTCATTGCTCATAATTTTAGAAATAAGTGCAAACAATATCGCAGCAGCAGTTCAGTTGCCAATCAGCATTGCCATGTCTGTGGATGCGGGATAGATGGATAAAGATTGGAAAATTACACTGATGTCATTAAGCTTTGAATGTATATAAAAACATGAACTTAAACAAGCTTATCAGTGTACCTACCTTCATGATCGATTTGTTATCTGGACCAATTAAAAAGATATCTTTCATTTAACTAAATCATATGGCATAGCAGATTATGCGTTCATTATTCCACCAGGAATTCATCTGCGACAACATTCAATTACCAGATTGCTAGTGGACCTCCTCAAAAATGAATTTTCTATTCACGACAACCATTTTGGTAGTCATTTTACAGTTTACATCAGCACAACAGAAATGTGATCCAGCGTCGGTAAATAGCTCCAAATACATCATTATCAAATTGTGACTTTGTTAAAGTTTTTAATATACTTTTTGTTTTACAGTTTGAATGCAGCAACGGCTACTGCATTCCTGGAGTTTGGGTATGTGATGGTATGTATCGTGAGATAAAAAAGTCACTCCTGGTTTCATAATTTTTTCTCAAAGCTTTTATGTTTTACGTTTAGGAGACAATGACTGCGGTGACATGAGTGACGAAAAGGGAAACTCTGACAGTTGTCCAGCGTGTCCATTAGCTTTGGTAATTTACAATATTTTCACAAATGTTCATTATATCTATTTGTTAACATTCCCATAATATTTTGGCTTCAGCATCAATGCAAGAATGGTCGTTGTAGTAATCCAACATTTATTTGTGATGACTATGATGACTGTGGGGATGGGAGTGATGAAGCAGACGAAAATGGAGTCTGTCCTGACTGTCCAGTTGCTGCAGTAAGTTCTGGATTCTTACCCAGTTTCTTAACGATTGTGTCGTTGCTTTGCTTTAGTTAAAACAAGATATATAAATATAAATATTATTTCAGTTTGTTTGCCCAAACAACGGAAAATGCATTTTACCTCATTTCATTTGTGACGGCTTTGATGATTGTGGTGGCTGGGAAGACGAAACTGAGGACGCTTGTCCGTGTGCTGACGATGAATTTAGATGTTCGAAAAAACTAGGTGAAGAGGACGGACCTCCTGGTGACTGCATCCCAGAAGAATGGATTTGTGACGAGGAGGGAATCTGGGATTGTCCTAACGGAGATGATGAAGCTAATTGCACAGTTCATGGAACTAAAGCCTTGAATGCTAATCGTATTCGTGAAACCAGATTAAGTGAAAAATTAATCAAGAGAAAAATTGCAAAGAAGGCAACTTCAAAATCATTACTTAGTAAGAAACGTTCGTTATACAAAGCTAAAAAGCATATAAATAAAAACTCAATATATTAAGTTATCATTGAAATATTTTAATTATGATAAATAAATAAAATATGAGATTTTCTCTTGCAAATAGTTTCTAACTAGAACTAAACTACTATAGTTTATTTGGAATATACTTTATTAAAATGTTCATTTGAGTCTTGCATTCATTTCTATATGACTATATTGAAAACCATTTTATGTATGATTTTTTCTTATATTCATGACTAAAATGTATTCGTGATATGGATTTAATATTTGAATATTTTACTTAAATTGATTAATGTCAGTATTATCGAAATCGTCAAGGTGTCTGATGTCATGACCAACTACTGGCTATATTTTTGCTTCAAATAACCTTATATTAAAGTAATGTGTCCTTCCTTATCACTAATCGTAAGCTTGTACATTTATTGAAGCTTTATCAAATCTCACCTGTCACTAACAAGTTTTAATTGGTTTCAAGATAAGTTCATTGAGGAAAAATGAGTAAAAAGATTATAAAGTGGATCACAAATTTTGAATGAATGTGTTATCATAAAATCCATAATTTTTAACTGCTCAGTCTTATTAGCATAAGTCTTATTTACCGAAGCAACACCAACAAGTAAATTGAGTTAACGTCTGTCAAAATGAAATTTGTGATATTAGCGTTAGTTCTGGTAACCATACTAGAATTAACAAATGCCCAGGAATGTGATCCAACATTTGAAGTATGTTTAGAAATATTGATTATCATAATTTTCATTTTTCTCTATTGAAATAATAATTTAAATAATATATTTTTACAGTTTAGATGTGACAACGGTAACTGCGTTCGAGGAACAAAGATATGCAATGGTGCTTTAAATGTTACTTTATATTATTACTCATTATTGAAAATTTGGATATTTTTTTACAAATTTAAATTCTTCAATTAGGGATGAATGACTGCGGTGACATGAGTGACGAGAAGGGAGAGTCAGGAAGCTGTCCTTCTTGTCCAACGGCTATGGTAACTCAAATTTATGTCGGATAAATAACCAATTTGTGTAAAATTTTATAAACCACTTTTTAATGCAGCATCCATGCAACAATGGCCGTTGTACATATCCGGACTTTCTTTGTGACGGCTGGAATGACTGTCATGATAATAGTGATGAATGGGACGAGAACGGAAACTGTCCAGAGTGTCCAGCTCTTTCGGTAGATTCATTAAAATGATCATATATTTTAAAACAAACATTTTATGGCTTCTTTTGAAATTTAAAACCTTTTCTAGTTCAAGTGTCGCCACAACAACAGATGTGTATTGCCGACGCATATTTGTGACGGATGGAATGACTGTTATGACTGGTATGACGAGTCTGAAGAAGTATGTCCCTGTGCGGACAATGAATACAGATGCTCGCAAATACCTGGCGAAGAGGATGGACCTGCTGGGGACTGCATTCCGGAAGAATGGGTTTGTGATGAAGAAGGAATTGAGGATTGTCCTATTGGTGATGACGAAGCAAACTGTACAGTTCGTGGGTCCACACATAATCATAAGTCTGCAAAAGCTGTTCATGAAGACGTTATCAGTTCAAAAAGAAATAAAAATTCTAAAAGAATTACAAGGAGGACTAATTTAATATAGTTTCTGCCAGTCAAGGAGTAATTTTTAAACAAACAGAAATAATACAGATATTATGAACTTATTATTTACTTTTAAATACACAATATCATATAATAATAATCGAAACTACAGTTGTGAATATGAAATTATATTTGATTATGGTTTATTTTATCTCAAGACTGTCAATGTTTTTATTGATTTACATGAAAAATACGTGTCCTGTTTAATTATTCAAAAATTAAACACTGGTCATGACAGCACATTAGGTTTCTATGCGGGATAATTGTGTCTTGTCAGTTATAATATTTGCATTTGTTTATGTAACTAACTAAATTAAATTATATTTTTAGTGATTTCACAAAAGATTTATATTCGGTTTGATTGATTTTCCTGCTGATTGCATCGTATGATGATGGATTATGGCATTTTTCTTAATAAATAACTTTTTTCCTCCAGTTTTAATTTATATTGATTTACAACTGCTTATCTTTGTTGATAAATACAACAAAAGTTTAATTACATAAGTAAACACAGCATAATTTTAAGTGTTATCCAAAAACATTTACTTATGCTGGCATTGACATGATCCTACAAGAACAGAAACAATAAGCTTGATATGTTACAGTGATAATAATTTTTTAATCATATCTCTATTGCGTTGAAATACGTGAGTTCTCGTACTCTTGTACCTTTTGACAAAACCAGATTAATTTTGAGTTGACGACAACCTTGATATTTTTGTATGAAATGGGTTCCAAGATAACCAATAATGTAAACTTTACATCTAACCTTTCCCATGAAAAGAATGTTGAGTATACCTAAATTTTGTTTAATTCCGGGCAAAATAGCCAGAAATACTTAACGCTGGGATTTTCCTTGTCTACAAAAGCTATGCGCAATTTAATGTTTTTTATCCCTGAAAATAACTGTCAATCAAATTAAAATTGATGGAACATTTTTTGTCATTTACCGGGAAAAACCGAAGAAATTAATATGATTTTAAAAATGATACGATAGAAGGAAAAAACCCTTCACAATTCAGCCATTAAATATTTGCAAAATTAGAAGGTATCCCAAAGTCCATTTTGCCTTCAATGGAGCAACACTCACTTTTTATCTCTGAATAATATGAAGTCATTATTTGTCGCATTAAGTCTGGTAGCTCTTCTTGAGCTAGGTTCTGGGCAGAGCTGCAATCCTACACACGAAGTAAGATTTTACATTAAAATTCATCGTTAAAATACATATGAAAATTTACAATTAGTGCTCTAAAAATATTTTTTTATTCTGCAGTTCCTCTGTGACAATGGAAAATGCATTACGGGAAGCTGGATATGTGATGGTTTGGATGACTGTGGGGACATGAGTGACGAGAAAGGAAGCTCTGGAAACTGCCCTTCTTGTCCATCAGCAATGGTAATTTTAACTCAAAACTTTTAACAGAATTTTGTGCTAATAATTTAAAACAAAATTTATCAAATATTTTTAATAGCACTCATGTGGCAACGGAAAATGCACTCTACCAGACTGGCTATGCAATGGACAAGATGAATGCGGCGATGGAAGTGATGAAGCAGATGAAAATGGAAAATGTCCAGATTGCCCTAGTGGTGCTGTAAGTTGAATTATTTATGAATCTTTTATGAATGGTTTAAAATCTAATAAAGTTTATGTACCAAATTATTTCAGTTCAAGTGCCACAATGGTGCCAGGTGTATTTTACCTGTGTACGTCTGTGATGGCTTTGACAGTTGCGATGATTGGAGTGATGAGATTGATGAAACTTGTCCTTGTGCTGATAATGAATGGAGATGTGCTAATCCTGGTGGGACTGGAGAGCCTGGTTCATGCATCCCATCTGATTATGTTTGTGATGATTCCGGTATCTGGGACTGTCCCATGGGTGACGATGAGGCAAACTGTACAATTATAAGGAAAATTTAAAGCTTAAATTAAAAACTTATTGCATTTATTTCATAGTCAAATGTATGAATTATTAACAAGAAACTATTGTACTAAAGTGTAAGCGAGTCTTTTAGCAATGATTTAAATTATGAATAATTTTCAGTTAAAATTACATCAAATCAGAAAAAGATTTCAAATAATATTTTTGGTTCATAAATCATTAAAAAACATTAAATCAACATTTTGACAATTTTTTGGATATCTCCCTTAATTCTACTTCACTGAACATCTCCCATTATGCGAAAGGACATTTGCCGACCTTTGACGTGAAATTCATACAATGTGGCCAAAATGATTTTCTGAATTATGAAATTAATCACAATAGACTAATGTAATGTAGCATTGAACTATTAATAAAATTAACTTTATCAGGAATTCTGAAAATTTATTTAAATTTAGAATCTACCAACCTTTGATTATGCTTACCGGAAAAAGTCAAAATCATTAAATTCATTAAAACTAATACGACAAAAAGGGAATAAAGGGAATGTTTTTAAAGGTTCGGGAAAATTACGAAGCATTAGTTTTTTTTCGAATGTCCTATGTAAATAAACCAATGTTAAAAAATAATTTGTTCGTAAATTATTCAAAATTAATTTTCTCATTCTGATTGACTACTTATGTTCTTCCGCTCAAAACTCATTAAATATTTCCTTGAATTTCTCCTTCCGGCAGCAGTATATTCACAACAAGAAATGGAGACACAACGAAATATATAATATATATAAAATATATTATTTTAGAAACATATCTTCAAAAATTTATAAACTTATACTGCTAAAATGTATCCCAAAAGCTGGATCACCCCTTTACACATTACAGCAGTGTACATCTACCAATTGACTTACGGGCGCCTTCCAAGTTTTGGGCTAGAATTAATCCTAGAATCGGGCGGCCCAATACTTCGAATCAAAAGATTCACTCTATCAACCATTGTCTACTTGGTTCCCTTGATTATAAGTGATATTCTTATATTCTTCGTACTTCTAAAAAAGATTTTCACTCCTCAAGTTCCTGCCACTGGACATGACATAATCTCAGATGTAATTGGAATTGCTGCTTTCACCGCATTTTTAACAGTATCAATCCTATCTCGTGTTTATTGTATCATAGGAGATAAGCCAGTGGAAACCACAATCAACCAAATAATTAGAGCAAATCTTCAAATAAACAGAAAAATCCGAATTCACCAGGATTTCAAAGGTTGGCTTTTAGTCTACGGGGTTTTAGGAGTAATATTTTTGTGGACCCCGATACCACTTATTTTTCGATTCTTAAAAATAGACCCCTTTCATTTCATCATCCGCGAATTAGGTTTTGAAATTCATTGGAAAACTCCAATCTGGTGGGTTTCTTTAGTATGGCTTATTTTCACATATTTAGTTGTCGCTAGGGATTTAGCATTAATAGTTCTCCTAGGTTTCACATTGTATCCAGCTCTTAAAGCGCATATAAGTGCAATGTTACTTTATAGTAGAAATATTTCAAATTTGCATAAAGTTTTGCGATCTTACAAAATTCTTCAAATTAGATACAACATTATATCAAAAACCATGAACAATGTAACTTTTCAAATGATATTTTGCAGTCAGATTTTGCTTACAGTTGGTATTTGGTTAGCGATAAATTGTCGTCGTTTAATTCCAGAATATGTTGCGATCACATTTATTATCGCTTTTGCTGGTGCTATTGGTATGCTAGTTTATTACTTTGACATGATAGTTCTTACGCGTGATCTTAGTAGTGAGCTAATAACTCAAAATGTGAGCAAATTTCCGTTAAGGTGTGCTTACTGTTTTTATCATATTACTCTCATCATGTCAAAAACTAGTTGATTTAAATTACTGTCAGTCAAGCAGTAAATGCTGTACAGGCAGAGAGAATACAAAGATGGGAAAATTTATTAACTTTTGAATAAATGTTATCTTAATTTAAACTGCAAAAGTTGTGAATATAAATGAAAACTGGGTAAAAAAATCTGCGAAAAATATTTGTTTTAACATTCATGTGCGAACGGGAAATGCACATTGCCAGACTGGCTATGTAGTGGAAAAAATGAAAGCGGTGGCGGAAGTGATGAAGCTTTCTAGTTAAAATAGTAATCAAAGCATAAAAACAAGATATCAAATTATTTTGTAATTCGGGAACGTTTGTGTTCATATTAAGTCAAATCATTAAAAAAATTACTCAATATTTTGACAACAATTGCTCACTTAAATCAATGAATTTTATATAGAAAATGGACAGAGGTCGGGATGATTTTATAATTTCAAGTTGCATCAAAACAAATTTATCTAGCGAAATTTCCCTGAAATTTCTGCATTAATATGTGAAAGTTTAAAAAAAAGACTCTACAAAGCTGATATTCAAATTTTGCAACATTTTTTCTTGTGTTAACCTTTTCAACAGTTTAACTTATTTATTTTAAGTTTAGAATATACTCGCCTATGATTATACGTGCCCAAAAAGACAAAATCATTAAACCCAAAATCACTTAAACGACAGAACTTGAACATAATGTAGTGCCTTTTAAACTTTTGGGAAAATTGCAACGAACAAGGTTTTATAATGTCATATGTAAGTGAACTAACGCGAAAAAACATTTTTCGTAAATTATTCTGAATTTATTTTCTCAATATGATTGACTACTTATGTTCTTTCCTTCCAAAAACATTAAATGTTTCCTTGAGTTTTTACTTCTGCAACCATAAAATATTTTGCAATCCAGTTGGTCACTATTCACAACAGGAAGTAGAGACACAGTGAAATATAGAATAGATTTGTGTTCAAACATTTTCATTTCTAAACATTACATCTGTAAATCAAAACAGCTAATATGTATCATGAAAATTGGATAACCCCTTTACACATTTTTGCACTAAATCTCTATCAATTGACTTACGGACGTCTGCCAAGTTTTGGTCTAAAATTTGGCATAGAATCTGGCGGTCCATTATTTCAATCGAAACCATTCACAAAATCAACAATTATTTTCTTAGTTCTCTTGTTTATCAGTGATATCCTAATATTTTTCGTATTTCTAAAAAAGATTTTTACACATCAAGTTCCTTCAACTGGACACGACATAATCTCAGATGTAATTGGAATTGCTGCTTTCACTGCATTTTTCACAATTTCAATCGCATGTCGCATTAATTTAATCTTAGGAGAAAAGCCAGTGGAAACCACTCTAAACCAAATAATTCGAGCAAATCTCCAAATAAACAGAAAAATCCGAATTCACCAAGATTTTCGAGGTTGGCTTTTAGTCTACGCGGTTTTAGGAGTAATCTTTTTGTGGACCCCCATACCATTTATTTTCCGATTCCTAAAAATAGATCCATTTCATTGGATCATCCGCGAATTAGGAATTACGATTAATTGGAAAACTCCAATTTATTGGATTTCTTTAGTATGGCTTATTTTTACATATTTAGTGGTCGCTAGAGATTTAGCAATAATAGTTCTCCTGGGTTTCACATTGTATCCTGCTCTTAAAGCACATATAAGTGCACTATTATTTCATAGCAGTGATGTATCAAATTTGCATAAAGTTTTGCGATCTTACAAAATTCTTCAAATTAGATACAACATACTGTCAAAAGCCATGAACCGTGTAACTTTTCAAATTATATTTTGTTCTCAGATTTTGCTAACAATTGGTATTTGGTTAGCGGTAAATTGTCGTCGTATTATTCCAGGATATGTTGTATTAACATTTAGTGCGGCTTTTGCTGGTGCAATTGGTTTGTTGGTTTATTATTTTGATATGATAGTTCTTACGCGTGATCTTAGTGGGGAGGTTGTCATGAACAGGGTGCTTTTTGAAGTATTATGTTGTAAAAGTAAATGTAAAGTATGTAATCCAGATCCAGCAAGTG